>JANHFL010001780.1:145462-157647 GCA_032468155.1 Oxyrhabdium leporinum | reverse complement strand
CCTTCCTTCCTTCCTTCCTTCCTTCCTTCCTTCCTTCCTTCCTTCCTTCCTTCCTTCCTTCCTTCCATCCATCCATCTATCCATCCACATATCTATCGACTTACATCATGGTTTCAGAGCATGAATATTATCTTTACTCATCTATCAAGGCCAGACAAATGACCTCAAGTACAGGGGAAACAAAACATTATCACTACTTTCATTAGAAAAATAAAGTAGGGTCTCCCCTTATGGAATATCCTAGACCAGTACAATACAATTGTAACTGATTTTTCAGGATAAAATAACACAGGATGGTTTATAATGTTGCTATAGTTTATAATATCTTCAAAGTATTATGCCCAGACAGCATTATGGAATTTCTACATAAACAATAGCATTATTTTCTATTCTAGTATCATACATAACAAAATAAACTTTGCTGGTTGGCTGTTGCCACATGGTTTGTTGATAATAATAAATCAAAACCCAACTATAAATGAATACAAAACTACATTGATGTCTCTTCAAATAGAATTAATTGTTATTCAGATCTGGGCATTTGAACAAATTTCATTAGCAAAGAATGTCAAAGGTCTTTAGTAAAATCCCATACAAATTCTGAGATGAAAGAATTTATCAGGAAGTACAGAGAAAATATAAATGTACTCATCACCAATTTTTCAGTTAAAGTGTGTTGATCCTTTATGTAGTACAAGCTTACCGACTTACTTTGACTTATGAAGGAGCCTAATGTCCACCTTTGCAATTATCACTAAGCATAATTTGTAGCCCACTTGTCTTTCAAGTGAACTTTAAAAGCTATGGTTCTTTCCTCCAGGTTAGATAGACAATGACAGGCCCAGCATTAACAAATAATCAAGCCTTCCCATTCAAACTTAAAAAATAAAAATAAATGAGTGATGAGAGAGAGAGAGAGAGAGAAGGAGGGAGAGAGAGAGGAAGGGAAGGGAAAGAGGGAGAGAGGAAGGAAGGAAGGAGCTATTATAAAATATGACTGAGAGAATATTTTCTTTAAAATGTCTAACTTTCCAAAAATAGTAATGTCAAATAATTTTAATATATTTTTATTATTAATAATGTATGATGTTTCAAAATCAAAATGTATTCTGGAAATATACTTACAATATACTACACAACAGGTATTAATTTTAACTGGAATACTTTCTCTGATGACTCAGAAAGTATTACCAGATGCTGGTCAGATAAAGTGCCAAAAGTCTTGGGTTTTAAACATTAGTGAGAATATCAACAAGCTGTATTTCAAACTGCTCAAAATACTCCTTTATTCCACAACAACTTATCTAAGTCTCCAAGATGAAATGCCAAGTAGCAAGAATGTTCATCATTCTGAGGGACCTTGATATACTTTTAAGTAACAAGACACCAAGTTGAGAGGCTTTATGCCAAATCCTGCACTTTAAGGTAGGGTATACTCCAGATGTTTTTGACCACAACTCCTTCAATCCCTTGGTAGTGGCTGGAGATGGATGGAACTGAGATTCAAAAGATTAAAGGCCACCTGGTTGCCTACTTTTCACATAGAAGATGGTAAAGGATCCATTCATTATTAGACTAAATCAAGGCTGGCGGGCCGGATCCAGCCCATGGGGTGCTTAAAACTGGCCTGTGGGGCCAGCCCGGAAATAGCAAAAATAGCCTGTGGTGCTTCTGGCAGCCAAAATGGGGCGCAGAAGGCTGCATGCAGCCCCATGCAGCCCATTTTCAACCTGGACGGCCTCCTGAAGCACTTTGCAAGCCAAAACAGGGCATGAGGGGGCACACGTCCCCCCCCCAGCCGGCCTGCAGAGGAGAACTACAATGCTGATTGAAGAAATCCAGTTTGATGCCCCTGGACTAAATCAAGAAGAAAAATGGTCTTGCCAGCATATGTAGGAAAAAAGGAGCTGTCCAAGAATGTTACTTTCCATCTGAATATCAGAAGGAAGTATTTGTTACAGACCGAACTTCATCTGAAAATATTATTGATTTGGTTTATAGGGACACTGATTTTACTTTTCATGTTGCTGTTTCCATTTACTGAAAATAATATAGGTCTCCTCAGATCTGCCATCATTCAAAAGGTGCCAATGAGTCAAGTACTTTGTTCTGATTCGCCAAGGCTGATTTAAAAGAAGAATAAAACTGGCATTTTCAAAAAATTCATAGGATAGATGAAGAATTTTATGGAGCCATTTTATAGAGATAAAATGTCACTAGGTTTTATGTACTGAGACATCTGCATATTTCTTCACAGCTGAGTCCTCTTGATGAAGGCTGATCATGTGTTTAATTTTACAGATCTCTCTTCTGATAAGTTCTCTGCATAAGACTAAATGTCCCATTAAAGTCTCTCCTTTCCTTTTGTGTTCTTAGACAAAAAAATGCTGCCTTTAAACATGATGTATCTTTCTGGAAAATAGAATGATCTCAGGCTTTTACTGCTTCTTTCATTCATTTGTTCCAAAAGTATGAACTTTTCCAAAATCTAAAATGGTCAATGAAATTAACCAAATAACTATTCTTCTTTCCCCCCAAAAAATGCACTAAGACAAGATCCAGGTTAATTAAAAAATGTTTCAATCAAGAATATCAGAATCAATATATCAGTCAATACTTCTACTTTACCATGTATTTAGTTTTAAAATTATATATAACATTGAAGCAGAGTTATGAGGAACTAGGCTTGCCCAGCATTTGAGGAATATGATATATATGAATTTCTGTATTGATGGATCTGGATCTCATCTTCCAAGCTACTGTAGATATTGAATATTTTTTATCACCACCTTTGCTCTCTATGAGTGTTCAACTGAGTTCATGGTTATTGAAATACATGTTTAACTGTGAATGTTTATGAGGATTCATAAACAACATTTAGAGCATAGTTTAATGTAGAAATGGTGGAATAAATTTAAAATAGAACGTATGTCAGAATGGTAGCTATCTTTCTAAAATGTTCTACTATATCCAGCTTATTGTTATTTGTTTCCTGCATCTCTCACTGTGCAGTATCAAAAGCATAACTTAAGTCAACAACTTATTTTTGTATTTAATTCCTCTCCCTCAACGAAACAGAGAAGAGGAGATTGGTCCATCATTAATATGTTTTATAATTCTATTGACTTCAGGGCAACTGGGAAAAAAAAAATTGGATTTAGAGCAGGAGTGTCCAACCTTGTTGACTAGGACTTGTGGGCTTCAATTCCCAGAATTCTCCAGCAAGCATGTTGAAGTCCACATGTCTTACAGTTGCCAAGGTTGGACATTCCTTTATTTAGAGGATTCCCAATCTAGTTCCCAATAGATTAGATCTATGCCAGACCATAATGAGATTTTGTCACATTTAGTATGGTTTTATGCAGATACACAGTTATTTATAATCTTTTCCACCTTCCTTGCTTTTAACTCATTAGCAAGGATGGTACCTCCTAAATGGTGTTTTTAATTTAATGTCTAACAAGATTCTAAAATATGCATGTCATACACACTTCTCAAAATTGGATTGTACTAGATAATTCAAGGAAAAAAGCTGGACCAAACGGATCTACTATATATGCAAGGTGAAGCTGTTCTGATGTGATTACAATTTTCAGAAACAAATATTGTCTCCCACTTCCATTCTGTTCAAGTGACAATAACACTAACTTGAACAGCTGCATGTTGTTTTATTCACTAAATTGCAGTTGGTAGATAGCAGCTTAATGAAAACGAAATATTAAACCCCAAATGATGTTATAATATGCATATTTGATAAGCTCTTGCTTTTTATTCGACTGATGCATTTTGTCAGGCAGGCATAAAAAAATGTTCTTCTCTTAAATTATATGATAACCATCAACACAAAACACAAAACAACCCTGACTGATTTAAACCAACGTTCTGGTCTGTTAGCTAAGAATCAATGCTGTACAACAAAATGTAGAATATTAGAACTGCATCCAAAAGTGGCCATTTGACCTGGAACTTCGAGAATCAGTTTTTACCTGTCCCAATTTTCCCTCTCCTTTCTACCCCCAAATATTGATACTTTCCTGAAAACAGGAAAAGAAACATGTGATAACATGAAGTCTTGCCAAAATTAACTTGAAACAAAGTTTTATGAAAAATCAGATATTTCTTAGAGAAAGTGGCAAGATTCTGTACTCCTAAATGATTACAGTTAATTTGATCATATGCTACAACCTCTGAAAAAGAGACTATGCAGTGAGAAAAGGACATGTGTGTGTGTGTGTGTGTGTGTGAGAGAGAGAATATGTTGTGTTATTTTGGGTTCAGGTACATAAGCACATATACATATTTTCACTTTTACAATGTCATGTCACATATGTTGATAGGTTGAGCTGCTCTGCTACTGGGAAGTGTAATGAAAAGGAAGCCAAAAAACCCCAACAACCCAGTTTGCAGCTCCCTGTTAGAGTCTTGGCATTTACTTTAAAATGTAAATGTCATACCTTTTGCAAAGAATAGATTTAAATCTGGGACGGCCAAACTTTTGATAGCCAGGCCTCGGGAAATTGGAAAATATTGACACAAAGTGAGAGTGGTTATATCACACGTTCTTCTTCATTGGATGTATTTAAGAAGACAGAATTGGGATTGTTTTGGAGCCTAGTGATCTGGCCCTGGGATGAAATGTATACATTCAAGTTAGGATGTGCAAAGTTTCCGAGGGATTGAATAATGCTGCTTTTGAATCATACACCAAAGTCATGTGCAAAGACCAATGTCCAGGTAATGATTCTGGGGTTGTTATCGAAAGTATGCAACTTACAGTTTACTTCCACATATGAACAATTATGTGATGGGTTCTATAACAATATTTGTCAAAATATCAGAACAGCCTTCCAAGATCAGACCAAGGCTCATCTTACCATAGTGTGTGATGCTTGTGCTGTAAGGGTGGACAAATTTCCTCTATGTTCTCCTACAAGTGGTGTTTGGATACATATGTTCCCCTATTCAGAGATAACATTGAGTTTTCCAGTACCACTGTCTCTAGATGAATCACTTCTTTATTTCTTCAGTCTTTTTTTTTTTAAATCACTATATCTTGTGATAATGCTTTCACAGCCTTTGAATAATTTTATTTTGTCTGTTTAAATCTCTCAAAAAGCTTGATTGGGTGGACTTTTTCCCAGTGTGTTTGGAAAGAGAACTAAAGACTGTCAACTGTCTCCAATCTACATATAATATCCACTTCTCACTTTTTTAAAACAAATGAAAGAGCCACAGGACATACAGGTCTTACTTTGTAGGGAATGTTTTTGAGTCCTGTAAGCATTTTTTTTTCTTATTTCTTTGTGTTGTCAGTTCATTAAACTCTCTGTATAACTGAATTCTCTTGAAATAATAAGGTTCACATTGTCTCAGTTTTATTCATCTCTATATTCTTATTTCTGTAAAGCAACCAGCAACAAATCTTAATTTGCTTTCCCTTCCAAGAGGGCTCTTGGAAATGGAATGCACATGCCAACACAACTGGGTATTTAACTCATCTCTCTTTGAAAAGAGGCTCAAGACTGTTTAATCTAGTAGACTCTTGTGTCAAACTTGTTTTTAAATTTGGCATCCCCTACAAAGATTTATGTGTTTCAGCGATGAATGGGTGGATATCAAGCTAAGATTTATACACAATGGACCAAATGCTCACCATTTTAAGAATGTGGAACGACAAGGAAATCAAAGTTGTATAATCTGCTATTGCAGATTACTGTGTAGTCTGATGTGAGTGCTAATTAACCATCTATCATACATTATTGCTAACATACCAGAGACAGTCTGAATTCTGCCAAAAAGAAGGAGAGTCCTTCCAGTGTATCCTGACCAACAATTGGTTGACGAAGGGGTCTTTTTGAGGAGGAGCACACTTTTCCAGCCTGACATCAACTTTCTGATATTCCAGAAAATCCAGTGACTCAAGGGAGAAAAAGTTATAATCATAGGGCAGTGGACACAACAAGTCTGGCATCCATCCCTATTCCCTGGTGGGGGGGGGGGGGAATTGAAACAACCAAATTGCAAAAAACAAACCCCAAAACCAAAAAACCCTCTTACTTCTCAAATACTTTTTGATGGTTCTTTTTTTTTTAAGTTGCAGTAAAAAGACACTTTAAGTTCAGTGAACTCTGAACAGTGTGCAGGCTGCTATGCTGTCTGTTCCTCAATCCGCTGTCTCTGCCTTAAAATAGTCACAGGGGAATATTTCAAAAATATATTGCTGTGAACTTGAACTTTAGCACAGTTAATGTCCTCTGAAAAAGTCTATCAGCCATGCTATTTTCATCCTATTCTGCCAAAAAAAAAAAGTCATGCTTTTTTAATATTTCCCTATTATGGGGAAGCCTGTAGATAAAACTTTTTTTTTTCAGATGAAATCTTAAAGTGGCAGAAATTAAATTGGTTTGGCCACAAATGTCAAAACACAAATTTGAATTGAATCATGTCCTCTATGAACTTTGAATCTGCAATATGAAGTCAAATGGGCCTGACTGATACAGATATTCTATAATTATTATCCATATTGTGCCTAACATATTTTCCCAAGCTCTTAAACTAAGGCTCTTGGTGTGCAACATAATTTTTATGGCTTGTCCAGAATAAAAACCCGCATTTCAGCATATCCCTCAAAATGGCAACGAAACAAGTCTCAACATTTGCAAAACATTCCTTTATTAATAGAAATAAATTATTTAGTATAAAAATGTGCATGCGTCAACCATTGCATTTATCATTAGCACAACGCAGGGTTTCAATTCAGTCAGCCATCACAGGAAACAAACTTCATCTTCTTATACAAGTTGAACAAGTGTGGAACAGGAATGGAATTTCTCACAATCACAAAAAAGTACTTACAAGTATAACATCAGACATGGTTTTATTTCAACAGAATTTTTTTTCACAAGCTAACATTTTGTTTTCCTTTTGTGATTCACCTTTTTCATGAGTAAACAGTTCAGACATTTGACAGGCAGTCATAATATATAATTCTGGGCCATTTTTCCCCCCAACCCACCCATGCCTCCTGCTACGGTCTCATGGTCTATTTTTATCCTTTTACAGCTTAGTCTTCAGAGGCTGAGTTGTCATGATGTGATAGTCAACATTGTTCTTCAGTTCACATATTGTGAGTCTTCAGGTATGATTGGTTTCACCATTCAATTTGCATGATTGTTATAGCTGACATAGGTTGTCTTGGTGGAGGAAGCTGCAAAGGAAAAACAAATCCAAATCAGCTAATTCAATAAAGGACATTTTTAATTACGGTTCTGGAAAGAGGGAAAAAAACCTGTACTGAAACAGCTTAATTGTTCTTAGAAATGTTCTGGGCTGATTTGAGATACCGGGATATCCTGAAAAAAAGTATTTGAAATTAGATATGGCTAATTATATTAAAAGGGATTGCTAGCTTTGCATGGGGATATTGCCCAAACACAGAACTAAGTCAATCACTGAATAATTAAAAGGATTTATTTTACATTACTCTTGCAGCTGCCAGTGATCCTCTGTAAATTTGATAGATTTGCAATAGTGGTGAATATCTGTAGCTCGGGTCTAGTAAGAAGGTGGAGGTTTGTTCTCTGAGCTTGTGGGTTGGTTTCTGAACATTTCATTACCAGGTTAGGTAACATCGTCATCCACTGAAGATGTTACCTAGCCTGGTAATAAAACATTCAGAATCCAACCCACAAGCTCGGAGAATGAATCTCCACCCACATTTGATTGATTCATTATCACCACCTGATTCATTCACATGCATGCAATTTTACGATGCAGACATGCTACAAGCAGATTGTTCTTAAACCCAGAGACAGAAACCCCAATCTTTTCCTCAGTGACTCCTCTGTCAACATTACTGTTCTTTTTTTCTCCATTTTCTTTGAATTCACCGAAGTAAGTGGCCCTGTGAATGGGAATGTGTGAGAAAAGTTGAAAAACTGAAGTAACACTTGGGATTATATCCTGACTGGTAAAAGTAATAGCTGGGAAGGGACAGACTTTGAATGTGTAGGTCCTGGAGCAAGAAAGATCTTGTTAGAGAGTCATGTGTCCTTGTCTTTGGCTAATGAAAAAATAGTTATTGTAGATTAAAATAATTAAATTGCATTGTAGATTAGATTAAGAGAGTTGATTTGTCAAGAGTATCTTAATTAAGTTGAAATTAGAGCCCAGATGGTACACTCTGGCCCACTGCTCAACATTAATTTTTGCCACTGGATGTTGTTCATTCTGTGTAAGGTTAACTCTGAACTAAAAGTAGGCATACATCCAGCTTTGTGGAGAAGATTAAAGTATGCATTCTTTGCATCTCTAAAGTACAATCCTGTAATAATTTTAAATAATGAGACATTCATGCAAATAAGTATGCAAGTGGTCCTTGTTTAACAACTACTTAGTCAGCCACCATTCAAACCTATGACAGTGTTTAATGAGTAGTATTTATGATCTATCAGTAAAGTACCCCCCACAGTCACATAACTACAACCTGGATGGTTGACAACAAACCCGGATTTTCAACTGTCACAGCATCCCAAGATCACATGACCACTGTTTGCGTGCTTCCTTGCTGGCTTCTCACAAGCAAAATTGGTCGATGAGAAAGCTGACAAGAAGTCAGAAGATGTGATCTCATGAGGTCCTCACTTAAAGACTTTAATGATGATAACGAGAATGATAACTACAGTCACTAAGCATTGCATTTTGCAACCATAATCCTCAGCAATAGAAATTCATGTCCCAGTTACTATTATTAAGCGTGGATTGCCTGTATTAAATTGTGTACGTCTTCTGAACCATCACTGCACCTTTCACAGATATTATAGAAGGATTAAAGAAATATGTATGGGAGTATTTCTCCCCAACTGAGAGAGCTCTTATGTAGAGTATGCTTTTATGCAAATACGCTTTTATGATTGAGATTTCAATGCATAACCAAAGAATGGTGTAATGGAAGGCGTTTTTCCTCAGTACCAAATCTATGATGATATACTGCAGCAACAGGACCAGGAAACACAAATTACACTCAACTTTACTTTGAGATAAAGGATAGCTACAACTTTTTCTGGTGGGATTAATTCTGACCTGCACCTGAATCCGAAGCCAAGTTCTTTTATGGAGAGTGTAGCAAGTCTGGTTGCTAACCAAATTAATTTGACTGAATGTCCAACAGCTTATGCAGTAACAATTGTGACACACCTTTTATGTGTTAACAATCTGCATTAACTATTTAGAGAATATATTCTATGAGAAAAGCACAGACCTTGGAGGATGAATCCTACAACAACCTGAACAAAATGTATTTCTATCCATATCAATGAGCATCATACAAATGACCATTGCAACGTTAACAAAAGCAATGGGTACCACCTAACCAAAATTGGTGGTGACTCCCAATTTTATCTGTTCTGGTAAACTAAATGGGGGGAAGTCGTTATTATTTTGATCTTGCTAATTTGATTTTAGCTGAGAGCCTCTTCAAGATGTAGAGGATCCCCCACTCGTTAGGTCCAACAAATGCATTAGATGCATGTATTGAGCCCAAATTCACAGATTGAAAACAATTTTGAACATTTTGAAGGAAAAAAACCCCTGCCATTTGCCAAGTAGGCAAGTTTACTGTTTTCTTTAAATTCTTTCGCTTGGGCAATGAAGCACCTGTGCTCTAATCTAATCTAGCTCTTGAGTGATCTGCATTGTTTATTATTTTGTTTTCAAATGGAAAAAGCTGTGTGGTGTGCAACGTACATGCACTTTACAGGTATGGCTATACTGACGAGGTTTCAGACTGCAAAGGCAAAACTGCTAACAATTATGGCAGAAAAGAAGATTTTTTAATCCTGTTCTTAGGTAAGATTATAGTGAATCCACTGATGTTGTTTACTTTGCTGGCTTTGTTTCTATGCTTGTTTGTATAGGCAGGCAAGTTTAACTGTGGGAAGGCATTAAAATGACTTAATTACTATAAAAAAAAGTAGTCCCTTTATCAAATATCTTGGAGTTGGGTGGTGGAGAGTAGTCAGTATACACTTTAACTAAATATTTTTATCGCCCACTTTCCAATTGCTTTCTATGGCAGAGTACTTGAAGATATAACATTCTGAGACGGCCCTATATTGTCCAGGTAAAAATTTGGTTTTCGGAAATGACACCCTTTTCAGAGTAAGGTTTTTCTCCCATTTCACGTATACCTCCATAACTGTGCCTTGAATATTCACTATATACCAATTTTGTTTGTAAAGAAAATCTAAGGAAACCATATAAAACATACATTTCAGCAGATCAGATATTATACTCAAAGAGATAATATCATCAAAAGAGAAAAGGCTAATGGTTGAAGGGGTAGAAAAGTCTGTATTAATACCATGAACAAATAAACAATGATTGGGAAAATCTACTTGAATGGGAATATATGCCATTTAAAATGTGTCTTTAAAAAGTCATAGATAAATTTGTTGTAACAAATTTTGATGTGGAAGGTCAGAATTTGATCCAATCCCAGAAACATTGCTTTCAATCCATTTCTGAAAAAATATATTTTGAAACTTGCAATTTGACTTAGCATTGCCATCCACTTTCTAGAGTACTGTAACAACGTAGGACATAAACTATTAGAATAATATTTGTTCATTCCCATATTATAAGCACTACAATATTAGTAATAAATATGACTAATAAAGTATTCCCTGATAAATTCATGCATGAGTTGTCCTTGAAAAATAACAACCACAATTCTAATCTTGCAGATGTTCTGTATCCAACAACTACCCCATAGCAAATATTATTAGAGTTTTCTCATTAGGAGATAGGAATACATTATTATGAAAATATCAATATGAAAGGAACAGCTAGATAATAGTAGGAAATAGATTCTATTGAACTTAAAACAATCTGCTGGAAGATAGCCTGGCAATTTGGGCCAACAGTATTGATCTTCAAACTAAAAAAAAAAGCTATAGTGACATTAGAAGCCTAAATTTATTTAGTTACTGGTATTTCTATACTGCCTTTCTGCTGAAAATTACCAAGGCAGTGCATAACAATTCAAAGCAAGGGATGAAATTACTAAAACATGAAAAGAAGAAGCCCATCCTTAAAATAACAATAGAGTAACAACAATGATTTCTATGCATTCCATGGAGTTCATTGTTCCTGCTGCCAAGAAAATGAGAAACTTTTTTACAGCATAGTTGCAATTTAAATGACTAACTAAAATGAATGTTTTGAATCTTTATTGAAAATCAAATAAATGAGATTCAACGGCAACTCAATAGAAACTCTATGGACATCTTTGGAAATGTCACAGGATATCAATTGGATTCCCAGTAAATGGAGCTAAGGAACTGGTGATCAGCCCAGTAAAGCTTCAGTTTTAGACTTTATTTATTATTCAACTTTGCAGCAAGGAGTCTTTAGGTATTCAAGCTGCATATTATATTGCACAGTGGTTCTAACATGTGGCCAACATGCTGAATTGAGCCAAGAAAGAACTGGTAACCAGGGCATTTCTTCTAAAATTTAAATAATGAGATTTGTGTCTGATTATGTATAATCATACACAAATTAGCAGTCCAACTGTTATAAGTAAAACTTCCAGATGTTTTCAGCCTCATGTCCCAAAACAAGTATGAGGTTCCTCCAGGGAAATTGTGGGTATTTGGGTGCCCTCGAATCAGTCTTGGCTTCTGGTGACCACGTGGATACATTCCTAGACATTTAGAGTGGTTTTATTAGTGTATTTTTGTGTCTTTGTTTCTCCTTTTTTCTACTCAAGCATTTCAAATTGCTGTCATTGTTTATTAATTGTGATCTGACTCACAGTTAAGATGGTAATTACATTCTATGGACCAATTTTCCATATTGATACATTATAGACCTCTAGGTTTTCCTTCCTTCTTTACCTATTTACCTACTTACTTACTTCAAAAGGAACAGGTACATAAAATTGATATTCAGAAATGTCTTCTCTTGCTGCTATGCTCTTTTTGTTACACAACAAGCATGCATTGTTAAACTTCTAACGTAGACAATAAGCTCTGAACAGAATTAAAAGATAATTAATTTTCTCACACGAGGATAGTCTTTTCTAATGTTATACCTTCATATGGAGACGAGAGAAGAGAAGAGAAGAGAAGAGAAGAGAAGAGAAGAGAAGAGAAGAGAAGAGAAGAGAAGAGAAGAGAAGAGAA
>JANHFL010001780.1:126595-139789 GCA_032468155.1 Oxyrhabdium leporinum | reverse complement strand
TCCAGAGGAGACTAGAATTATTGTGGTACGGCTAGTAGATATGCCACCATGCCAGCCTGCACGTATAATTCCTACACAAATGATTGTTAATCCAATGGTTGTAAGTCAAGGACTGCCTATATAAGAATGAGTCAAATAGGATAGTAGTTAATATAAACTGCTAGAACCAGAAAGTCCCAGGTTCAATTTTTTATAAAATACCTTGGCTGAGCTATTTCTTTCAATTTTTCTATATGTTATCGTGAATATGCAAATGTAACGAGGACAAATGTCAGATAAGAAGACCATCTTAAACTTTTGGAAGAAACAGTTTTATTACATATAATAATAAATTGTAAGAATAAGCAAATATATAATTTTCACTTTTATAATTAATAAACATGACTATGCCTTATATTTCATGGTTTTTTTTGATATGTAGTAATAAAGTTACAGTGTTCCCTAAAAATGCAGAAATAAAAAGAAGCAGTGGCATTTATTCACAAATACTGATAGGGTGCTTTATTCCTTTTTGTGGTAAATTGTTCCTCACTAATAAGTGCCTGAGAGAATTTTTTTTTTTTTTTAGGAACAATCAATGTAAAATAGCTACATTTTCATATTTGAGTCAATTAACATGTCTGACAATATGGTTGGTTTGGTGTAATCTATTCACTAAGCTGAAATTTTCAGGGCAATCTGCCACAATTAGATTAAAGTAATGTTTTGTTGCAGTGTGTTCATATTTAGTTTGAAAAATGGCAGGAGTTATTCTTTGAATTCTAGAACTACCAGAAAATGAATATCTCCCCACTGGAATCAAGGCTATCATTTTCAAACAACATTTCTAATAGAGATATTGTAGCAGATATTTTCAGAAACTATAAGCATTACAAATTGGAAGTAAGAATAGGTTTCTGTGAGAAAACAATTTGGTATAAATCTTGTTTATAGCCGAGAAGTGAATTTCTCCTCACAACGTATTGCCTTCACCTACTCTGAGAAATGGCAACTCTTTTGCTGACAGCAGATGTTTCTCTCTGTACCTGCAGAAGGAAATAATCATTAGTGCTGCCTTGATTTGAAATGTTGCATGTACTTACTTGTGCGTGGGTGTTGAAAGACTGAGACAGCAGCATTATTGAATAGGAATTATTCCATAGCCATAAATTCCATCCATCACCATGTTTCTCATCTTGACTGCCACCTCATACAACCATTACTAGACCAAAGCTTTACATCACGGATCATTGACAAGTAAACATTAAGCCATTTTAACTGCAACACAATTTTGCAATGTTTTTCAAGCAAGACATAATAAAATGCTTTCTGATAGCTAGGAATAACTTGAGAAGGTGTTTTTTTCCCAATTCTACATACCCATTATTGAATTATTGAGAACAAATTTTATGTCTTTATTGATAAACATTCCTGATGTTCATTTTACCTGCTATTCTTAAAGCATAACTCACATTTTTACATTAACCCAACTTATATCATCAATATTTTCAATAATGATGCTCTCCAAATCAAGACTTTATGACACTAGTAATTCTTTATAAATTAGATTGTAACCAACAGCATAGCTTGACAAATAGGGATTCATCTGGCAGCACATTATTAATGATCTCACTTGCAAATACATACCTTTGAATGTTCAAATTGAATAATAGATTTAATTCAATATGGATTTCCATATCCATTGGGGGGGGGTGGAATCATTTCTGCACACACCCATAGAAATGTTCATATCATCCAAGTTCATTTGGCGGTATCCAATTCAAATTTTCTTGAGTCAGTTTGAAATGTCAGTTCAACCAAGAGATTTAATTTATTTGCTTTTAAATAAATATACTTCCACAGCCCAACTTTCAATAAAATAAATTTACTTTTTTTCCTATTTTTTAATTTAATTTACTTTTTTGCTTAACTTTTTAAATATACCCTAACATTTTAGCAAAATAAATAAAAAGGCAATAGTTGATGTAAATCAGAGCTAATTTTGTTACTGGGCATAATTATTGTATTACCCTGGATTTTCCTAATCTTTTTTAGGTTGGAAGAGGATATTCTAGAGTTATGAGTATCTATGTGTGTATTCATATCTTTTTATGGTATCACTTGCTATCTAAAAAACAGTCTGTTACAGCAAAAATAAAAAACCCTTCCCAATTTTCCAGATTACCTGGTAGCACCCCTAATGTTTTTTCAATATCTACCGGTATATCTAATCTTTTAGTTGCTCCATCGCTATTCCTTTACCAGAAATACATTTAGGAGATTCTCCAAGTTGACAATTTTCTATTCAGATATCATCCATAATTAAGGAATTTGCATTATTTCCCTCAGTTTACATCATTTGCATAATACTAAGTGTGTGTGAATACATCATAATGCAAATTATGCAGTTGACGCAAAGAATGTGCTTAATGTAATACACACAGCAATGGGCATACCCTCCCCAAATGGTTAATTTAACTGAGTGTTCATTATGCATGTTAGGAAAAAAAATAGTCTCTGATATTTTTTCTCAGTTTAACACAAATTTAACACCAAGTAATTAATAATGATTTTTAATAGGGAGCACTAGTTCTGTTGTGTTCACATTAACATTAATACACATGTGTCCAATAACATGAATTAATTGTATTATCATTGGAGATTTAAAGCCACAAATACTTTTGTACCCAATGGACACTGTCAGTTAATCTAGTCTGCAGATGTATGTACTGAATGCTAATTGAAAGTTGTCCATAGAGTAAATCAGCTAGGACATTTGGCAGATGTGCTGCCATTCAAAATAAATTCATATAGATTGGCAGTTCCTCAAATATTAGGGTTGCATTAAAATACACAGAAACTGTCTTATGGAAAATTTAGCATTCACTAAGTCAGTCTGGCATTCTGCCAAGCTTTAAATTGTTAGGTTCAATATGTTTAAGTGCACCTATTGCTGTGCCTTCCACACACATACATCTGAGTTATAATAACAAAATAACGTTAAATTAGATTTTTCTGTTTTCAAAATTTCAATAACATTTTATGTAGTGTAAACTAGAAGATGGTTGGTTCGTTTTAATCACATTTACTCAAACGAAAGTGTGCTATTTATAGAGCTACAGTTTAGAATAGGTATTAGCTTTTGATATTCATTATATTTGATGGTTTGGAAATTAGTGTATCTCTTTAATAATGATGACATTTGAAGAATGAAAACCCCATACGCTGAGATGAAATCCTGGAATAAAGCACAATAGCTCTGGATTGTAAATCCTTTCAAAGAAGACACTCTTTGATTCTTCCGTTATTAACATAATAAAACTTTGGATTTAATATAATGCATTTTATTGTATTTGGTATAAAGTTGGAATTCAAATAGTTGGTAGAGCAACACATTAAATGAAATGCACTGTTCTAATACAGTCATTTTTGTTGAACATCTTCAAGGCATAATTAAGTAGATTTCTTGTGCAAAATGATGGAAGTTTAAGTAACATCTGGTTTCCCCAAGGGCTGGCAAAGTTGTACAAATACAATCAATACGTAGCAAAAATAGAACTGGCATTGTATACAATAAAATAGTTTAAATAAAAATTGCTTATTCCAGTCTTTTAGATTTTTTTTTAATATTCTCCTGAAGATCTTGCCCAGTTGCCATTCATTTTTTAATATGATAAAATCCTTTATTCCACCAAAATCCAATAGGTAAGTAGGTAGAGAGGGGAAAGCCCAAAACTAAACTGAAACAGTCCTGATGCTTATATGTGCTCCTTACCCCTAGACTGATTTCCAAATTTGTAAAAATATTTAGCGTTTTTAAAAGTTGCCATATTGAAAGTATTCTGTCAGAGTGTTGCTAAGAAAAAGGCCACAAGCAGCTTCAAAAAGGGTCTACAGAGGTCACATTCACAGAGTTCTTCTAACAAGACTTCCTTCTATTATGGTCAAATCTGTGTATTTGTCTGGTTCTTCTGTAGCACTTTTTTTTTAAATTAGCATTTCCACATATAACATTTCTTTTTATCTGAATGGAAATAGAATAAAATTTACAGAATAGTGGCAGCACTGGTATCAATGAACAACGCCTTCTTCTGACCTCTGCATGGAAGGATTCTTGGAGTTTAGAATGCAATCTTGTTTATAGATTCATTGTATTGGGTTGTATGAAAAAGCTAAGAGATATACTGGATAAGATTTTAGGGTCACTTTCCTATTTTGACAACATTTAATGGACACCACAGAAGATTATCTATTCCTGGGGGAATTTATCAGAAGACAAGCTGGGGAAGTTGCTTGGTTTCACAATTCTCAACTCCTACAAGAGAGCCAGTTTGGTGTAATGGTTAATACACCAAGCTAAAAACCGAGTACCATGAGTTCTAAGCATAGATTTACGACTTTGAGCTAATCCCACTCTCTTTGAGCTAATTCCCATTCTAGGAAGAACTAACCAACTCCAAAAAATCTTGTCAAGAAAACTTGTAGGAACCAATACAGATAGTTTTCAAGAGTCAACACTGACTTGAAGGCACAGACACAAAACAATCCTTCTGCAATGTGGTATCATCCTCCAATTTTTTTTCTAGACAGTTTGAAACATACTGAAAGAAACTGAGCTGCAACCACCTCTCATTTTTTTTTTAATTTCTAAGAATGTCTATGGAATTATCTATTATACACCAATTATCTACTTATTTTTATGTTAGCTGAAAGAAAGAGAAATGGTTACAGTCACTCTGTCCCTATTTTTACATAAATATAAAACTATATTTGAATTTCTTCTACTGATTTATGAAAATACAATAGAACCTCTGGTCACAAATGCTTCTGACCATGACCAAATTGGGTTCCAACCAAAACATTCACAAACATTTTGAATCTGGTCATGAAAACATACTTGGGTGGTGATCAAACACGACCCCTGACCCAGAAATTCCTGAAGATGAAACATTAGCAGTCGAAGATACCAGCAAAGTTATGGAACGAAATTATGTTCATGACCGGAGGTTTTACTTTATGTGTAAAATGCATTCCACACCATTTTTATAAAGGTGATTAATTTCATTTTAAACATTTACCAACAGATATGCATCTAATAAATGCAAACAAAAGACTGGTTATAGATTTCCACTCCTCAATAATTTTCCTGTTCAGGAAGAGATAACTTTAATCTGCCCTTGATTCTTTGAGTTTCCCTATTATGCAATTTGTTATGACATTCTACAAATAGAACTTCTCTGTCACATTTAATCTATCAAAAATGTTTCAATTGCTAAGCCTTGCCTTAGTCCACAGGCAGGCAAATCAATTGATGGGTCAGGGTTGCCTCTTAAATCAAGCAGCAGCCAATTATCTTTAATTAAGAGTGTTACTTCCTTGCTTGCAAGGAGCTTCTCTGAATAGCTTTGCTCTGCTCTCCACTCTAATCTCCAAGTCTTAAGGCTTGGAGATTCAATGTCTTAATTTCATTGTTCTAGCTGTTTGAGTTGCACCAGTATTTGATCACTCAGGGGTATCAAACTTGCCGCCCATGGACCAGATGCATCACATGCTGGCCATGCCCACCCCTGGTTTAAAGAAGGGGGGAAATGTCACGATATGTCACATGAGAACAACATGTCATTGTGAGTTTGACACCCCTGGCCTAGGTGATTCTGACTTGTGTTTCCTGACGTTAATATTCCAGTGGTTCAGCTGGAACAGGTTCTCCAGTGTCAGAGTCAGAGTCCTGGGTGTGACAAATCTTGATGTTGGCTGGCCTCTTCACAATTAGGCTAGTTCTTTACCAAGTTTATGGTCTTTCCACTTCCAATTGACAGCAATCCCAAATTGATGACTTTATCTTTGACTTGAAATGCAGCTTCCATATTTGAAATAAAAGAGAAAACAAGTAGCAACTCTTATCTTAGTACTGGCAATGAAATTGGCAATCTCTGCAAATTCAACACAGGTTTGGTTATTCAATATATTAAGCAGTTATGAAAGTGGTATGTTTATCTAAACATTATGATGAATTGTATTTTTCATGCATTCCTATTTTAGAGAAGAAAATTAAAAGCTGTTCATGTGCAGATTTATATTTTTGACTGAATATATTTCTAAGACTCCTATGTAATTGGGAGGGTATGCTGACATGATACTAAATACATGGCAGTGCAATTGGTGTTCTAATGGGGATATGTCATTATAAATAATTAACAGTTGTTAGATTGAGTACTTGCAGTTCTAAAGAAGCTTTGTAAAGAATTTTTTAAATCCCCAGAACAAATCTTGTGTTTAAAATTAGCCACTTTCTCTCTAGCCCCGCAGGCAGATTTTAATTCCGTTCCTTTTAGAAGATTGAACTGATTTAGAAGAACAATCTGATTTGGAGGTTAAAAAATTCTAAATAAACACCAAATTATACTCATCTTATTCACATTTATCAGGATCATTAAAGCACATTAGTTCACGTGGGTAAACCATTCAAAGTTTCCTGAACTGATTTGGTCACATTTGGTTCAATTTCTTGTACCATTTCACACTCGCAATCTGTCCAGAATGATTTGAACTGCTGAAAGTCCCAGGGAAATTTAGCACATCCAAATATTGTGCCTATATAACTGAGTACAGCAGTACAAAAGTATTTTACACTACAGAAAAGTAGATTTCTACTGTGATTTTGCTTTAGTAATAAACACAGGTGAAAACATAGTTCTTAATTATACATTCTACTTCAGATTTTGGGTGGAACTCACATGGGGCAGTCCATCAAGACAACAAAAATGTGGACTGAAGGTCAGCTTGCCAGACAATACATGATTAGAATCATTCTAGATTCCTTGGTTTCTTCTGAGTTTTGTGTTTATTAGAGCAGAGTTTCTCAACATTTCCTGGTTTGCGGACTGGTGGGAGGGGAGAGGAGATGGTTCCATGTGAGCAGACAGCAAGCGTGTGCACACAGCTCCATTTGTGTGAGTGGCAGGCATGCACACCCACTGCTCATGCAAATAGAATATGCACACATGTGCTCTCATCCACTGCTCGTGCAAGTGAGGATGTATGCGCATGCCTGTCGCTTCCATGGCTTAGTTCCGAAAGGTTCCCGGCCAAGTAGTGGATCATGACATGGGGGTGGGTACCCCTCTATTAGACCACTGGGGATGTTACCTAGTAGTGAAACATTTGTAAACAACCAGCCAAGCTCAGAATGCACCAAGGATTCCATAGTTCAACCCTGAGCTACATATATTCTTCTTCTATTAGAATCATTCTGACATCTAGCAAAGATTTCCCCCCATAGAACTCGATGGCATTCAAATATATTAGACAGGCCTATATGACCCGGCACTTTTTCAGTTCACAGACATGCCATTACTAGGCTTTTTTGCTTTGGTCAGCTGCTTTGCTTTCCCCAGAAATATCAGCAGAAATGAATAGGCACAAAATACCAGCAATATTACTGTTTTGGCAAGACTTTGTCATATCAGATGCTGATAAACCCAAAAGAAAAGTGGGATTATTCATCCAGTAACATGAACATCTGATAAGCATTCTCAAAGAAAATCTTCTTGAGGACTTAGTTTGACCATTAAGTGAAGAAAACTATTTTATCCAAAGTCTTGCAGGCCTCATGAAAGTGAGTGACCATACTTGACTATTGGCTTAAACTAATATTTTTTTTCCTCCTTGCCCTTGCCTCATTAATTGTATGTAAAGATTTTCAGTCTACACAGAAATAGGAACTAAAATCTTGTCTCTGAGCTTCTATTCAGCAAGGGATATCATTAGGCCGAAGAACTCAATATCATATAACAGATACAAAGCATCAATTGGATCTAGCCAGATCCCAACATTTACTGCCAGTGAATCCAACAAGTACTCTGCCTTCTTATGGCATATTCAATTAAACTCAATGTACCTAAACACCAGAGGCCTTTTACTCTGGTACAGTCTGAGGAAAGTTGATGGTAAAATGCTTCTGGTGGCTGAAAAATACTGACATGGTGTACCAATGGAGAGATGGATGAATGGAGACAGATGGACAGACAGATGGACAGACAGACAGACAAAAGTAACAAGTTCAAGATTTGAATCACAATACTTCTATTGCATTTGCAAGGGAAGAGTTAGAGTCATAGTGCTATTACAGCACTCATGATGGAATCATCATCATCTCCTTTTAATGACTCCATAATCCCTTGTGGGCTGGAGTCAGGACAATTGAATCAAGCAGAGTTTTACTGGCTGGATGCCCTTCCTGTCAGCACTGCAGAATTTTATTCAGCAGATAAATTCTCATTATGCCCAGAAAGAAATATCTGCCTCTACCTAGGATCGAACACACAGCCTCCAGAGTATGAGGCGACAGCTCAACTTCTAGACCACTGCACCATTCTAGCACTCATGATGGAATGCAGTTTTAAAAACAATTACGGAAGATAGTAAGTATTGAGTCAATTCAAGAAACATTTCTTCCCCTGCAAAGTAGCCAATGGACTGTAGAGTGAGCCCATAGCAAGTGGAACAGACCATCCCAGTCCAGATACAAGGGCCCAGCCCATAACACAAGGGTGTTAAACCAGAAATGGCACTTTAGAAGTAGACTATAAAAACACCCCCTGGGGTCACTTTGCTGGTCAGTGGATAATTAATAGAGGATGACATTATTGATTTCTGGCTTCCAGGAATGAATTGGTGCCTGTTTTGACATTGGAACAACTGGGAAGTACAAAAAAGCCCTCAATTAAACAGTTATGTGATAGGGTATTTTGGGTACATGTAACCTTGCTGACAACATCCAAATTGTTTGTGTATTCTATTGAAGGAGTGGATCCCAGAAAATAACCATAAATGCTTCATTTCAGTTTCCATATTTGGCAAATAGCAATTTAGAAATATACTTGTAACTTGATAATTGCTCATGATTGGTGCTGAAGTAATTGTCTAGCTCTTTGTCAAATTCAAAAAAGGACACTGAATGTTTACTGTTATGTAACCATATACACTTATCCAAGCAGCTATTAAAATGCATTACTTTTAGTTTTTCTGATTGAAAATAGAAAATAATGCACTGTAGTATAAAACATTTTAAAACAGACGAATCAGGGAGTAATGTATCTTTGAATTTTTAAAAGAATTTTAGTTGCTCATTTATGACTTTCACTTCTTGGCTGCATAGCAATAAACAAGGATGTCCTTGTTTAGCAACCACAAAGTTGTTAAGCAAAGCAGTTGCTCATAGAAACTGCAACCCTACTTATGATCCTATTTCAGCTTTCCTTTGCTTCACAGACCTGTAAATGTCCTAAATGCAAGGATTGATGGTAATTTTTTTTTCACTTGTATCCTGCAAGAGAAATCTGTTCACATATACAGTATGTGATGTCTTTCTTCAGACTTTCAGAAGTGTTGCTTTTGTGGTTAATAATCAAATTTAATATTGGTGACATGAAATCAGTGACACTACAGAATGAGAAACTCTGACAATACTAATTTACTAACACCATATCATATTCTAGACTCCCATACATTAAATGCTAGACATAAAGCAAATGAGGCAATCATATTATGGAGTATAAAATGTGTTCAACGTATTGACAAATGGTAGTAAATGATGCTAATGCTTAGTTACAAATGTTAAACCTGCAGGACCAGGTGTAACATTTGTTTTACTTATTTATGATTAATGAGAGAAAATGGAAATGAAGTGGTATTAATAAAGATTTAGGGAAATTGTGCCTGGTAACAAAAATGGCATGATATATTCTTATATACTTTGTATTTCAATGACAATAATGTTCTGGGATATGGATAAAAGAAACTTATGTGATAAATTTCCGAGTTTGTTTCAACATTGGGAATTGTCATTGGGAATTCAGCGCAATATGCTAAATTTTGTTTAAACTCAAGTCACTTTGCAGAGGATTGCAGTTGTAGGCATGTTTCAGTATATTGATCTGTGATTTGACTGTTATTTAGAATATTTTTACACTGCGTATCTGAGAAAAGCAATACCACGATAATTAAAGTAAAACATTAAGATAATAGTGGCTATGAAGCAACACTTGAAAAAGCTAACTTACAACAATGTGTTTGAATTATCTTTGTGAAAATTTTTTAAAAAATAGCACAAATTTTAGCTCCAAAATGGAATGCATTTCACTGACAACCCACCATCGCCACGTGTGGTTTTGAATGGGTCCCTGTGGTAGCACATGGCGTTGTCAGCTCAATACTGATAATGGCAACGCTGTGCAATTAGCAAGGATACCTAGTAAGGATCTTGTTTTGCTTCAAAGTCACTTTGGGGCCATGGGCTCAGTTGCAAGCAATGTCCCGGCTCCATTTCACAGTCCGTCTCAATGGAGATCAGTTTGAAGACAATGGATAAAAGAAAAAATGAGACTTGTTCAATTCACCTGCTATTAGCTGAAACCATCCAAAAGGCAAACTAGAATGGTGTCAAAGCAAAACACAGTTCTGTTTTGTTTTTGTTTTTCTTCCCATGTCATTTGTTGATTCACAGAGCAGCACTAAAGTTGACTAGGTCGGGCATTAGCAGCAACTGACTGCTTTCAGTGCTCAGCTATAGTTTAATTGAGTCAGGGGAAGGTTAAGCTGCAAGTGCACCTGATAAACTCCAAGCCATTCCAAACTAATTTCTTCTCACCATAGATGGGATATGACAAACTAGGGAAAACACATGATGGGTTCAGGTACCTTTAGGATGTTTCGAAAATTAAACATAGAATATTATTTAGAGCTCACTCCAAAAAGCTATTTTCATATTCCCTAGACGGAGATTGCTGCAAGGGAATAGATCTCAGAATGGCCTCTCATAGATGTTAATAACCCATCAGGTTCATTGCAAAACAGGTGGCCCTGCAAAGATTTAGGCCATTAGGTACATTAAAAATTAAGGCCAGCATCTGAAATGGTACCATGGAAAATGTAGACAAAAATTGGAGATAATTCAATATTAAAATTATAAACATTGCATAATGTACTGATCAAGAGCCTAGTTATGAAATTTTGTAGTAGTTAGTGCTTCTGCATGCTGTTAAAGATACTTCTTAATAAGGAAAAACACAGTTATTTAGACAATATGGAAATATAATGTAGACAACTCAGTTCAGCTGCATGCCAAATATTATAGCTGGTGTATACTATCTATTTGTGCAATAGGGTCTTTGCCACTTCCAATTCCTGAAACTTCATACCTAATATGTGATATAGTTTTCAACTTTTAAGAAAATGTTTTCCTAACCAGGATGAATTCCAAATTCCAACATACTTTGCATTTTTAAAAAGCAATATTGGTTCTTTGTTCTCATTCAGCCTGCTACAAATGCTAGGAACTGTTCAAAGTTAAGTTGTTTTGAGCAAAATAGAATTGAGTGTATACTACTATATTGTAGCCCTTAATTCCAAAGTTCTGCAGCATTTTCCCTAGCAATTTCATAGAAAAAGGGGAAACAAAAGACATTATAGACCAAAATTGTCTTCCAGCATATCTTTTGTTCCTGGCATTATTGATTTATGGTATTTTAGTTCCTTTAATGTACAATGAAGGGAAAGAAAAAAACAAAAGCAAAACATAGAAATATAAAAAAGGGAAAAAATTAAAACATTACCAGGTGTATAAAAACAGTTATCAACATATACTGTAGAAAATAGTTTAAAAACCTATTAAACCTTCATATACATATGAAGAATATAGATAGATAGAAGACAAATTCATAGGCAGGCATGAACATATATAATTATAATTATAATATATAATCTAAGAATGTAGTCTTTTCATCATAATGAACAAATGCATTTCCTATATTCCATGCTCAATACATGTAAAGTTATTCATATACTGATGAATTCCATGTTGGTATATAATTCAGTATCACATTAACATCTTTAAAATCCACTTCCCTTCAAGAAACTATAGTAATGAGTATCTGAATATTAAACCAAAATGGGACAATAGGGGGACATAACCGCATCATACAGTTGCAAGGTCAGATTGTATGTTTCAATTAATCCCTAATGAACAGAAGCCAATGCAGCCTCTACATGTATATAGTTCAAAACAGCATTTTCCTTTCAGAATCTTGCACTTTTCCTTCTAAAAACAAGAACATCTCACAAGTGTGAAAACCACTGTATCAGAGGATAGGACTCCTGTATACCCTAGTAGAGCCATGTAGCCTTGTGGATGTATATAGCTTGAGCCAGTCCTAAAGCAGCTAAACTAAGTTATGACAAATGACTCACTCCTAAATCTTCTACCTTAAGAATACTGTTTCACTCTGAACAGAATAACTAATTAAAAATGAGGCCAAATATTCATTGGGTCAGATCAATGTTTGCTACAGCAGAGCTATACTTATAAGCCACTTTTGATTACTCAGGACTATGTCCACAAAATAGATATCTTCCCCCAAAATATAACAACAGCAAGAAGACTGTTGATGGGTAGACATGAATCACCTCTCCCCTTCTCTCAATCATCTTTCTACGGTTTTATATTTTTGTATTTAAGCACAAACTTTGTAATCACTGATCAGCTGGAGGCTCTCTTGGATTAAATGATTTTCTACATTAAGTTCAACCAGAATCTAGATACCTAGTTTTCGAATTGAAATTGCTCAATCAGTCTGCTAGATAATTTTTTTCATAGTCCAAAAATTGCTTTTGTGACTTCTTTGCTATTCGCCTTGCAAGGTCCCAATTTTAAAAATTTGCTTGGGTATCTATTGGTCCCAATAGCTGCCTGCATAAAAATGTTATGATTGCATACTTATAAAAGACATGATGTGCACTAGGTTAGATGGACTTTGATAGTTGAAAAGGCATCTGGGAATGAACGAACGAATGAATAAATGAATGAATGGTTAGTAAAGGTACAGGAGATAACGAACAATATTATCAGGGGCTCAAACCTTGAGAAAAGGCTGGAATGCCGGGAACACTTTAACTGAGAAAAAAATGCAACTGAGTGGAGAATATGATCTTGTACATAAAACCAGACTTGACATGGAGAAAGTGGTAGAAAAACTTATGTAAGATACCAAAGCCAAAAATTATGCAGGGAAACTTCTTGGAAAGAGATTTAGAAGAGGGAAAGTAAGCTTATATATATTATACACACACACACACACACATCTCTATCTCTATCTCTATCTCTATCTCTATCTCTATCTCTATCTCTATCTCTATCTCTATCTCTATCTCTATCTC
>JANHFL010001780.1:93833-104480 GCA_032468155.1 Oxyrhabdium leporinum | reverse complement strand
GAAAGAAAGAAAGAAAGAAAGAAAGAAAGAAAGAAAGAAAGAAAGAAAGAAAGAAAGAAAGAAAGAAAGAAAGAGCCCTGTGAATTCTGCTGCTGCTCTCTGATGCTTATTATTATTAGAGTTGCTGAGGTAAAAATAAATCAAGGGCAAATTTCTTTTACATTACTAACATATTATTCTTTTTTTACTGTAAAATGGGGATGAAATCAATAGCTAAACAGGGGAAGGAGAACACCAGAAACCAGACAATTATTTTGGTTGTTCCATTGTGCGATTGGGAGTAATATTCATTTAATTGTCCGCTAGGCAGTATTTCACAAAATTTCATCCAACTATTTTCACTCCTACTGCAGTGAAAGAATGCCTCTCAGAATGCTTCCAATTGTTAAATACACTTTGAAATATCCCACAGGTTACACAATCTATTGGCTGCAAACGCAACAAATCTTCATTTCAAGAAGGTCGGTTGTAATGATTCACATAATATTTTTCATTTCAGTGCCTCTGACAAACTACATAACATATAATTCATATTATGACATGGTTTAAGTGTTGGGAAAATATCCTGGCTGAACATGATTGTTTCTAATTTTTGAAAATAAAGGCTTCTGACAGCCTTAGGCTCTTAGGTCTTGGAAAGATTAATGAAGACACTGTGGAATGTGAAAATAAAAACTGGGAATCTGTAAAGTTAATGACTGTATTTGGAGATATTGCATTTTTAAGTTAAATTTATACAAACTTATGAACTCAGAAGTGTTCTCGCCCATCTTCGTTATATTAGTTTTATATGTAAGAGTACTTTATTTTACATTTGAAAATGTAGTTGAATATATTTTGGTGCAAGAACAGAGTAGTCCCATAATACTATCATATGCTGCTAGGCACTATTTTTTGTTCTGTTTCATTTGTTGGGTGGGTACAGATAAGGAAATCTAGAAGTAATGGTGATTAATGAAACTATTGGTTATCATGGTGGGACTGCCTTTATCTTTGTAGTCTTGAGAGGTCTGGTGAGCAGAAGAAGGGAGTGCCTTCCCCTTATTAACTCATTGCTTATCTTCACTGTTGATTGGCAAAGAAGTGCATCCATCAAGTAGTCACATGTTCACTCATGGCAACTCAGAGCAATTAAGATGATGCAACAAAGGTATAAAATCTACTCTTATTTCTGGACCTAGATGTTGAGCTTGTCAGCTGAAAAGCCCAGGTTTGAGACCTGACTACCATTTATGGAGTGAGCTCCTGTTACTTGCTCCAGTTCCTGTCTACCTGACAGCTCAAAAGCATGCAAATATGTGTAGATAAATAGGTACCACTTTGGTCAGAAGACAACAGTGTTCTGTGTACCTTGGCGTATAGTTCTGTAGCCACATGACCACAGAAATGTCTTCGGACAATGCTGGCTGTCTTGGCTAAGAAACACAGATAAGCACTTCCCCCTAGAGTCATACATGACTGGACAGGGAATTATTTAGCTTTGCCTCTTATTTAATAAAGAAATCAGAATATCAATGATATGTGCTCAATGATCACAATGATCAATTGATTTTAATGTCACATCTATTTTTTGCACTTATTTGTGAGGAATGCAAGTTTCAGTGAATAGATTTTTAGCTGTGCTCATGTTTACTGACTGCCTTTAAGTTTATTTCAGAATAGTCTCTGGATTTACAATCTTTCTGGATAGACTTGATTACTGCTTCCTGTATTTTACTCTGTTTTTACTACTTCATCAACAGTAGTTCAGTATCCAAAGAATAGATATCAAGAGCAACCTTAAATCATGTTTTAAAGCTATAATTCTGGTATAAAACTTTCTTACCATTTAAAACAGCATAATGATTATCATCTAAATGTTGGTTTTGATTTATAGTTTATACAATTTATTCCAAGTTAAGCTCTGAAAATTCTTAACATAAACATAAAGCAAAGATCCCATGCCAATTAACAAGAAGAATAAGTGGGTCAACACAGACCTTCTAAATTAAGTGTGCTGTCTGATCTTTAATGACACCAGTAATCATTCATTTTGTGAAAATTGAACTAACAGGGCATGGTGTCAGCATGTACGGCATAAAGATTAATGAGCTCATTCACCTTCTGGGCTGCTATATTACCATTAAATTGATTAGTAGAACGGTCCATGTATTGAAATCACAAATAATCTAATGGATTTATCTGAACTTTTGATTAGATAGTTCTATGATGAACAGCACACTTTTGGCTTCTCATTGTTACTTTTGAATGGGTGATAAATGCTAACATGTTTTGTTCTATGGATTTCAGTAGGACAAATATGGATTAGATCTTACCCCTGCTTTTTTTGAAATAGAAGGGAAACTCTGGTAACAGCAAAGAGTGGAATTTATCTCTGTCTATTCTCCTTTAAGCTCTCTATGCTATCCAGAATTTGTTCTGTGACTCTGCAAAAAAGGGTCACATCCCAGAATAGTGGGGGAGATATAACTTTATGCTACAGAGGGAAAAGGAAATCAGAAGTTCATTGTCTTCCTTTATACTTCAGTAGCTTTCTAAATGAAATTACATGTCCCATTCTTAGAAAAAGCTATGACTAGCTCAGGCACTCATCTATCAGCTGGGTGGTTGCATCCTGTGCCTTCAGATCATGCCCTGGAACTTCACTTAACCAAGTGTTATATGTCACTACTGCTTCTATTACAAGTAGGTGTTATATGGTCATGCTTCAAGGTCTCCTTCATTAAAGAATATATGTGCTATGTCCTGATTTATCTATCCATAAGTGAGTGAACAGTGCATTTGCAGAAAGCATCTCATGCATTTAAGGGAATATTCACTGCATTTTGACCAAACATTTCCAAAATTATGTTGGAAAGCTTACACTACAGCAAATATAATTTATTATATGAATCTAAAAAAGATTATTGGATTCATGTGATACAAGTTTTATGTCTTGGGAGATGCATGATGATACATACTGAAATTGCAAATATTTAATGGGACTATAGATAGAAAACAAGTCAAGGGCAACCAATCCATCAGAAAGTAAGCAAAGCTAGAAATAAAAACTGTCAAGATTCTAGATTGACAGTCAGTTTCATTACTGCCAAGGTTTATAAGAATGGTCCCATCCCTCTACTTGATGGAAGTCTGCTGATTGAAAATCAGTTGTAACATATTTGCTTTTCCTACAGACCTATCAGGAAAAAACACTCTGTGGTATCAGTTGCATGCTTCATATTTTATGCATGTACATTTATTGTGTTCATATACCTCCAGATCTAACCAAAATTACTCCCAGTAGTTTACTATGTAAAAAGAGAGTAAGAACACAAAAAGCCAGAAATACAGAATGATTTTTTTCCTTCTGTTTAATCATGTATTATTCTGAGACTATCTGAGGAAATCCCTGCAATTTTGTTGGCAAGGTTTTTCAGAAATAGTTTGCTATTGCATGCTTCCTAGGACTGAAAGTGACTTGTCTAATATCAACCAGCTGGCCCTGTGTCTACTGCAAGTTTAGAAATCATGGTCTCCCAGTTTCTAGCCTGATGCCTTAACAGCAAACTGGTCCTCACTAGAAGGATGTAACAAATCAGAAAGACATAAACAGCTAAAATGATGATAAGACTGATCACTCAGAATCAAAATAATTCTTGTTACCAGATCTCAGTAGAAAGGTGTAAAAACCCCAATTTTTAATTCACTTTCTTTAGGCTATTTTATTCTGTTCTAAACAGATACTGAGTGAATATGCTGACCATTTGTTATATGATACTATTAATAGAAGATAAATATGCATCTCCACTTTACTTTTCTTTGTATTCAAATTTTATTCAATTTTATATTCTGATATGATAAAGAGGGATAATGGACTGGTTAGCAGCAAAGCTACTCAGACTTGATCTGGATAAGGTAGACATTGTGTTGCAATGTAGATGATTTTAACCAGATTAAATCCAGGTTTTTGCTGTGAACTTTAAGTATATGTTTAAATTTAACTGTCCTTCCAAAATGTGGAAAATTCTTGTTGCAGAAACTAACAGTTAATAAAATGGAGAAGCAATATTCTTTGGCATATGTGCTGAAAAGATGCTGCTTGCAGGAATTTTATTGTGAAATGGAAATAATGTCTCTATTCACTTACCATGTCACTTCATCACATTGTTCTATTATACCAGAAGGAATACACAACAGGGTGTTTTGTTTTATTTAAGTGTCTCTTATTGAACTCATCTATTTTTCAATAGATTAATCAACAAGAACATAAATACACTTTGTTGATGCCCCTGGAAAGAGTTTTGCAATAGCTCCCAGTTGCTAGACTCTGTGATTGCTGGTTTGTCTTATTCTTCGTATCTGAAGGAGGAGGAAAAGGCTAATAACAGTTGTTTATTGCCAGGACAATAAAAGCTTTTTAAAGGGTCTCAAAATGATGCAATTATTTTCTTTCTCATATCTTATCTTGAATGCTGATATGAGATAACCAGCATTTCTACCAAAAAATACTTATGTAAACTAGAAGTAAGTAACTTAGAAGTCCTGGATTAATTTAAAACATCCTTGCAAGCAGATGGTCTCATGATGTTTCTACTCTTCTCTAAACAGATTGTCAAGTGGGTAGAAAGAAAAGACAGCAAGAGGATTAAAAAAGGAATAGAAAAACAGATGTTTTCCCCCCTTCCTTTTGTTTTCACTATGGATATCTCTGCCTTTCTTCAGTAGAGCTTGATGGCATGCAGGGGCTTGGATTTTCATCTTTGATCATGCCTATATGAAATTATCTCATCTTCAACCATTGGAATTTATGCATTTAGTGGATTGCACATTTCCTACAATGGGGGAGCGGGAAGTGAAAGCCTGTTGATCCTGCTGGATCTCTCAGAAGCCTTCGGCCATGGTGTCCTTCTGGACTGTATGCAAGAGTTGAGAATTATGAGCCCTGATCTGCAGGTGTCTGTTTCTGTCTGAGTAAACAGTTTCAATTAGTAATGGAATGAGGGAGTGCAGGTTAAGTTCTTGGCCACTTCAGTCTATTTTGCCTCAAAGTTGAGTCCCCTCCCCATCGGCCATACATTGATTGATGTATCAATATTCTGATGATAACCAGTTATATCTCCACTCAGACCAAGAAGGAAATTTATAACTGAAATATAGGAGATGGTGGATAGGGAAAAGCAGACTTTGGCTTAATTCCAGAAAGATGGAGTGGCTGTAGTTTCAAAATCTGATCATCAGATTCTAGTTCGATTTTTGGCCCTGGATGGGATTGCACATTTATTATCTAGTATTTGTCATGGACTCCAGGTTGCTGTTATAAAAGCTGTGTCCAGAAGCAGCTTTTAGACAGCTTTGAATTATACATCAGATATGACCAGGGCAGAAATGAATATGGCCACTCATGCCCTTGTCACCTCATACTTTTTCTAGTATGGCACCTCCCTTTGCAGTAGTAGCTTGTCAGTCAGAAAGGCCCCTTCCTTATTAATATTTGGGAAACTACTCTTCTGTAGAGGCTTGCAAGAATAAAAGTTAGGCTATGATGTGGAGGAATAAGTCGGTTTTGATATAGGAAACCTATTAATTTGTTATTTCAGGGCCAATTTGTTTATACAATGCACATTTTTGTGTATTTTAGTGAAATGTAAGTCTCTGTAAACAAAGAAAATCCAAGCAAACAAGAAGAGATACTAATTCATAGGTATTCTGGAACTGGATATCTCTTCCTTTTGAGGGACTGTAAACCTGCCAAAAACAGAAAGGCCAGCACTTCGTTGGATTTTTCAGCACCTATAGTATGTCTGGGGTCAGCTTAAATGTAAAGTCATCAGGGTGTCGATCACCAATTCCAGATTGTTTGTTTGGAGACGGTATAAAAACAGATTTCACTTCATGGATGGGATTGCAAATCACCAATCAGGTGTATATTCACATCCAAGTGAAACTGTTGTCTGTGCCCAAATCAAAGTAAGATTGTTCTCCTTCCCAGTTCTCCATGTGGATCTTATGGTACTCAGGAAATTAGCCAGATGCATACCATATCTTTTATCTTTTAAAACTCTTGAAAATAACAGTCAAGAAAAAAACCAATCCCTACCCTAGATTCCTTGTGGAAGTTTCGAAGGGAATAGCTAACATTTCTAACACGTATGGTCATTGTACTTTACGTGAGGGATGTACTTTTTTTCCTTTTTTCTTTTTTGAGATCTGTATACCTGGGAGATTCTGATTACAAACATCTTTATCTTCTTCACTTCCTTAAATTCGCAGTCTGTCTGTTTCTGGGATTAAGTAAAGCTGTTTATCTTTTGTTCATGATGGGAAAGGTTTTGATCAGGGCAACAGAGTTATCTTTGAGCAAAGAATAGGAGAAGAAATTGAGAAATAGAGCCAGGGATGAATAAAAATGTGGTTGCAAAGCTCTCTGTACTGCAGCCCTAAGCTATTTAACTGTAGTTGAGCACTTTGGAAGATGCATTTAGAAGAGAGAGCACATCAGGTTACTGAACCATAATCTACACCAGCTGCCTATTAGCTTCCAGGTAGAGATTAAGTGCTGGGTTTGAATGGCGCTCAGGAATTAATTTTCATTTGGCTCAATTAATAGCTTAGCAGTTGTACATTTTAATTGCCATTAATGCACTTAAAGTCCAGTCTGGGCATATACTTTCAAATGAAGAGGAATAAAGGAAAAACAAGCATCCTTTCCCTATATTAGTCTCCACTGGCTTTTTTGTCTTTCCTTCTTTACATAACTTTTTTTCCCCCTCTTTTTTTGTCTTCTTCCCCTAATCAGGATTCTCCTCTGGTGACTTTCAGAGCTCCTGGAGACTTTTCAGATTTAAAAAGCCCAGTGTTAAAAAAAAAGGAAAAGAAAAGAAAAGAGCAACATATTTTCATATTTTTGAGGGCAGGTGAAAGAGGGCTTCTTGGTGAGTCACATATGGCTTTTGGCCAGTTTAATAAACATATGGGGAAAAAATAAAAATAAAAGTGTAGCACAATTTTGCTTCTCATCCTTTTGAATTTTAAGACCTTCAAAAATTTATCTTGATTAATATTTCCCTTGAGTTGCTTCACAGGAAAAATTAAGTACACTTTGAATTTTAAAAAAAAGTATAATCAGATAAATGAGACAGATGGTCCCTAAGTAAATCAACATGATGGGTGTCGGAGAAAAAGCCAACAAGACCTTAAACAAGCTAACAGATAATTTCTGTTTTATTTTATATCTCCTATTTATTTAGCATACGGCATATGATTCATGGGCTAGCAAAATATATTAACACGTCACCTAGATTAGTAACCCAATAAAATATATATGTAAAAAAAAAAGATCTATGTTCAAATACCAATGTCTAGGCCTTCTAACCATTGAAGCGCATCATCATTTATATTAAAAAGATCAGATACTAGACCAGTATCTGCCCTCAGTTTACAGCTAGTCATAATGCGACCTACAGTTTGATGAGGGACCCTGTAGTCACACTGAGGGGACGATACTGTGTCCCATTGATAGAGAGAGTCCCGGCAGACACAGTGAGAATCCTATTCAGGATTATCCATTGCTGATATAGTTTAAAGCCTGGCACCTTTTTTTTGTGGGGTGATTTACATGTCTATTTCCTAAAACAAGGACATTGTTATAATGTAATGATGTCATTGGAAGGAGAAGAATTGATGGTTGTTGTTTTTAAAGTAAAGCTACTGTATCAGGATTTTAAAAATCTGAACCATGCCATGATGGAAATAAAGAGGCATAGTAGAGAAAATTCCACCACTTTGCTGCTCACTTGAGAGTGGTTCATTTTTGCAGTCTAGATATATATTATTTAAATCTATCAGAGGCTTAACACATCTGTTCTTATTGGGGGGGAAAAACCCTGAAAACGTGCTTTAATGTCAGGTGTAAAGAATCAGGATCATGTGTTAAGTCCAGTTAAGCTAATTTATTGCTCATGCCTATAATCATCTAATGGTCAGCACTAAATTGGCTCTAAATAAGAGTTAATGGAATTTCAGAGGAGCTGGGCTTGGACCACTTGTGGGAACATAAATGACTCCAAGCTGATTCCTCTCTTAACTCTGCCCTGAAGCTCTGCCTTCCATTCACCTACATCTGTACAGTGGTTTATTGCTGAACGTAAGTTGTATCTGGGAAGCAACTGAAGAGTTACATGTTTGCCTTGTGCTTCTTTAGAACCTCAAGTGTCGAAATATTAGAAGTGCATTTGCTATTTAATTGAGGTTTGCCATAAGCCTCTAAGGCAGGGTGTCAAACTCGGTTTCATTGAGAGCCGCATCAGGATTGTGTTTGACTTTGGGGGACTGGAGTGGGCATGGCCAGGGTGGGCATGGCCATCTTGACATCACTCATGTCAGGGGGGCACCTGTGGCGGTCCGAGTGCTCTGCCAGCGAAAACGGGCTCCCGGGACAGCCTCCTGCAACCCTCTGCCAGAAAAATGGAGCTCTGTTTTCACTGGCAGAGGCACTTTAGGGCAGTTCTTAATTGTTTCCAGGGCAACCCCATGGGCCAGATCTAAGCACCCCCTGGGCTAGCTCCGGCCCGCGGGCTTAAATTTGACAACTCTGCTCTAAGGGCATCAGAAAAGATATTTAGGTGCTGTGATATGTTTATACCTACAAAAATCAGCATTGCATGAAAATTATTGGAAAACCTGAAGGAAAATGTTAGAGATAGATTGTCATGGAGAAAATACATCTATGTACGCACTAAGAACTTTTACTCATGTGAAGAATTCATATTTATAGAGTAGGGCTATGCTATTCAGAATCGATTCAAAAGAGATGCCCTGGATTACATCAGTGTGTGAATGCAGCATCTTCCGTCTAATAAAAGCAGCCTTATCACACAACTTAAAATAGTTCTTCTGAAGTGAAACCAAAGTTTTGTACAACTCTAAACCAAAAGTATATATGATTATGTATAGTCCAGATTAGGCTCAGTCTAAATTTAGTTTTTATCAGTATTAAATATACTGGTAGTCCTTGACTTACAGCCATTCACTTAATGACCATTCAAAGTTACAATAGTTCTAAAAGTAAAAGTGTTTGGTGGTCATTTTTTACAGTTACAACCAGCATCCCTGGGGTCATGCAATCAAAATTCGGATGCTTGGCAATTGGCATGCATTTATGACAGTTGCAGTGTTCCGGGGTCGCGTGATCTCCTTTTGCAACCTTCTGAGAATCAATTTAAAAATTGTGGCAAGAAAAGTTGCAAAATGCGGCAAAATTCACTTAACTACTCAAGGTAGTCCTCAACTTACAACCACAACTGAGCCCCAAATTTCTGTTGTTAAGTGAGTTTTGCCCCATTTTATGACCTTTTTTGCTTCACTTGTTAAGTGAATCACTGCAGTTGATAAGTTAGTAACACAGTTGCTAAGTGAATCTCGCTTCCCCATGACCTTGGGATGCAACAACCGTCATAAATATGAACCAGTTTTCAAACATCTGAATTTCGATCATGTGACCATGAGGATACTGCAATGACCGTAACTGTGAAAAATGGTCATGTCACTAAATGTACTGTTATAACTTGAAGACTACCTGTATCTTGCTCAGCAAAAGAAATTTTGGACTGAATTGTGGTTGTAAGTTGAGGATTACCTGTACTGTATTCATATTGTTTTATTGTTTCAGTTTGTCTGTGGTTTTGTTTTAATACAATAAATTTCACCTCTGCTTTTGTGAAAAACTGCACTTACAGGATTTTGCACCTAAATCACAGGAAACATTCCTTAATAATTGTAGTTTTATATGTAGTATAAAATACGGTAATATGTATGGTTTTTAATTCAATAATTATAGTTATTACCCTTTTCATTGGAAATGTTATTCCATGAGATTGTATGCACAAATGAAAACTGTAGTTGAAAGTCCAGCTGATTCCAACTATGATGTTTGGGTATAACATCCCCATATATGTGGGGAATATTTCTCAAATGTAATTAGTTTTTAATGAATATTCTGAAGTAGTAATGAGGAACACTAGCAGGCTCCTTTACATTGTGCAATCTGTGCCATAGTGAAGTTTTATAGCATTGTGCCTGTAAAAGAATCCTGTAGCCATTTCTTTTCCATTCCTAGGAATATGAATCGACCTATATGTCTATGACTATTAGCTTTGTCTATGTCTGTCTGTCTGTCTATCATCTATCTATCTCTATGGGGGGGGGGAGGCTTCAACTAACTGAAGAGTTCACAGAATAGAATATGAATATATTTCCCTGTAAAGATGATGCTACTTACAAGGTTAACTTTGGCATGAATTACTGTAGAATGGATGCACTATCTTTAGGAGATACCATGAGTGAGACATACATGACGTTAGAGAATGGTATTCTAACCATACATTAGTTTGGTCCAGTGGTGGGATTCAAAAATTTTTACTACCGATTCTGTGGGCATGGCTTGGTGGGCGTAGCTTATTGGTCATGTGACTGGGTGGGTGTGGCCACCACGCACCCCATTTTGGGCCTAGTGGGCCTCCCCAAAGCCCCTGGGAGCCAAAACAGGGCGCAGGAAGGCCATGCTGCATCCCCTAGCGCCCCATTTCAAGCCTAATGGGCCTCCCTTCATTTACCTGGGAACCAAAATGGGGCACATGGGGAACTCCAGGAAGGGGCGGGGCGGGCAGG
>JANHFL010001780.1:71717-81956 GCA_032468155.1 Oxyrhabdium leporinum | reverse complement strand
GGAAGGCTGAGTCAACCTTGAGCCTAGTGGGATTTGAACCGCTAGATTGAATCAGCAGAAGTGGCCTGCAGTTCATAAAGCTATCCTAAGGAGACATCCAAGAGAATTGGTGCAAGATCTCAAGACAGCATTGAATAGCCGGAAAATAGATAATGCTTTGCTTCATCAGCTTTCCTTTATTTCCACAATTGTTTGTTTAAATGTTTTCCCTTTTTTTGTCAGCTGTTCTCCATAAATTATTGACATGTCAAATACACCATATTTCACAGAAAGTTTTTTTAAAAAAACACCTTATTTTAATCTGAATGGTATCTGTTATCTTTTTAAGGTAAAAATATCTATCTTCCTAACAGCTATATCTGTTTTGAAAAGAATGTGAAGCTAGAGTGTGCCTGGAAAATTTACATTACTAAGGGGTAAAGGCAGAAAGCAATTTTGTAACTAAAAGGAAATCCAGATGTCAGCAAAATCTGCTGACATAGATATCTTCAAGATTTTGTAATGTTTTTCCAGGGAAGACTCAGCATTTTCTATCCAGAAAGGAGAGCCACTATCGTATCTATAGAAATAGAACCAGCATAACAGACGTAGGAACCACTCCAATGTCCATAGAAAACAGTTACCTGTAAAATAAATCTAAATATTTGATGCAGCACCAAGAAAAGAAAAAATAAGTCTCATGATAGTGAACATTCAGGATTACCATGCCCTGGCTACAATATCCAGCTGTTCTCTGACAGTACACCTAGCCACTGATATTGATTTATTCCTTAATATGATTAAATGCTTCTGCTTAAATTTTGTCCTTTATCTGATAAAAGGAATATTTGTGTTATTTAACATCAGAATATTTTGAATATTCCGATCATGAAAACAAATTGTAAAAACTTTGCTATTATGCCAAATATAGCATGCAAAATCAGATTATTTGTTCATTCTTTTAATAAAATTCTTTTATTGTACTGTATAATATGATTCACTGCAACTATCCAGGATCCAAGTCGGAATTCTATTTCATGACTTGCTTAAATATTTCTAGTATGGCAGTTGTCTATATGCTATAATTTACAAAAGGCCATAAACTACAGTACACAGCTATACTTTATACACTATAGTATATACTCTATATATCTATATCTACCATATACAAGCTGCAAAAATCTATATGACCACTAAATATCACCAGAGAGATACGAAGATGCTAACTCTTTCCTGTCATCTAATGGCTGTCTGTATTTTTGCATCAGTAGTCTGCTAATTCTAGTATATGGATATATAAATATTTCAGAGAAATTGTTGGAGTACCGTCCAATTGTCCTAGAAAGTTAATTTGTTAGAGTTTTCTTTCATGTCTAGCAGGGAAAGAGCAGGAACAGTGTAGAAAAGGAGATCCATGTCGGAGCAACTTTGAACCACAAATTTAAATTCTATCTCTTCGTTAGAATTAGAATTCCTTGAAAGTTGCACTCCCTGTTAAATCTGCAACAAAGCATACTGACCATATGTTTTGAGAAAACCTCAATGGGCTTGCAGTATTCTGACACATTTTAATATGGGAATATTAAAATTTTCATAACAAAACCTCATCTTTGTCTCCATTTTTTTCCATAGCCTTATTATGTGACCAATTAAGATGATCAGAAGAGTGTTCTGTTTTAAATTTCAAAAGAAATTGTACTATGTTGGGTCATGAAAATGGTACCCTGCTCTAGAAATGCAGTATTTTCTGTGTTGCTTTTTATAGATCCACAATTTCAGGTGACAATCTGCCAAAATACTGAACTTCTCATATGTACTTTCATACATGTTATGATGAATGTACAAAGGGCTTGCAAACTGATGAGACAATGCCACTTTTGTCATTTTATTTACTTTGTTTGTTTTCCCCTCAATCACTGAGGTAACCCTAGGGGAGGGTTACGCTCTAGGATTTCAAAAAATCATGGAAGCAATAAAAATAGCAAAACAAATAATAATAATGTGTTCCCACTCCCTCTCCCTGTGATACCTCTGATTACATTATGTATAGCATACATGATAAAAAAAAATAGCAAAGATAAAGAACAAGAAATCAAATAAAAGGAACTTATGCCTGAGTTCACACAGTGGATCAAGTCATGATTTGTTTTAGCATAAGCAAGAATGATCTTGTTCTCATATAACAATATTCTATAAACTACGCACTGCATGATGCTGGTTTTGACCATAATACAAAAACAGAATCACATTATGAGTTTGCGTAATATTTGTACCTATTCTTGGCATGCTTAAACAATCCTGTTATTTAAACAGTACAGTATTGTATTTCTTTGTTCACTATATGGTAGATACACATTAACTTGTCTGAGTTAATAATTGTCAGAATTTTTGAAGCTATGAATCTAGAACATTGAGGTAGGACTTCCTACAAATGAGACCAGGTACAAAATGAGTTAGGTTTAGTGTTAGGATCTTCATTCACCACTTCAATTTAATATTAGAAAAAATGTTGAGAAATCATGTATATGATGATATTCTCATTAGCTGTATCAAAAAAATTGCATACTGTTTTATTTAATGTAAGCTGCCTAGAATAATTTCTGGCAAGATGGTCTGCATGTAAATTTAATGATAAGAAAACAAAAACAATAGCATATTAACAATAACAACATATTATGCTTATTACCCTACATACAATATTTAACCTAATGAAAATCTTATTAAATTAAGTGGGACCTACTTCTAAGAAGAAACATATATGATTGCATTTTATAGTTAGAATCTAAGCAAATATATTGGTAAACCTACTACATGCAGTACTTATTTCTTTTAATTAAGTAACAAGATTGTAAGTTGTGTAGCCTAGCCAGTAATAGACAAACAGTAAACAATAACAATTACATATTCATGATCTGTAATCACTATCTTTGTGTTTCCATAAGGTATAGGAAAGTGTACATGAAATTATTCCATTTCATCATCACAACAGTTTTATCACCTTTATTACCATTCATTGATTAGAATGAGATTAGAATAAATATACAACATAACTGCCAGAAAGAAAGTTGAATAGCTTTAAAATATAAAGCAATAGAAACTTAAGAGAAACTGGAAAAAAATGTCATTCAGCTGTCTTAATGATTCCAGGAGAACAAAGTCCTCCACTCTAAATTGTCTGCAGTGAGTCTCCTGATACTGACAAATGATAAATAATATACAGAAATGCTACTATTAGAATTATTATTAAATACGTAAGTTGGATTGGTATAAGCATCAAACCAATATTCACTTTAAAAAGTTTGTGGTGAACTCTTGTATTAAGAATTGATTTAAAAGTGATGTATGATACTAGCTAATTATGTTATCTGTTTGGATAATCCCTTAAGAAAAGAAGATGAGATATGAAGGTTATTCACAGGGATTTTTTTAACTACAGATCTTATTTGAATTATTCTATGCCATTATATGATCATATGACCATTCCAGTAACTGCTGTTGATTTAAATTCTAGGATTCTTCTTGATAAGGTGAACACATTTTTATTTTTAGGGGTAAGAAGCTCAATATAAATTTAACAGTAGCCTAATATAAAAAGAGAGAATTGATCTACAAAGCATGCACAAATTCTCCCCAACATTACAAATTGTTAAAGAAATTATTTTATTTCTTGACAAAGAACAACATTATTTCATGTGGATGAACAATTTTTTTCAAAGTAGGAGAACAGGATTAGCATTAACTTAAATCTTCATATTTAAAAGTTCCAATTCTGTACACACTTATTGTGGAATTAATCCCACTTACTTAGTACAATTTGTCTACAACATTCCTAGAATAATTTTAAACATTGCACATCACAGGATGAAAATGCCACTGATTTAATTAGATTATGCCATATCTGGCACACATTTAAAAGACACTAACAATTACTTGTGATATATTATCTCAAATATGTCAAAACTTCTGGCAATTAAAATTGATTAGAAATAATAAAATATGTCAATTGAGCACAAGTTTTTGGGAAATACTGGGGAAAAAGTTCCATTCTATTATTCCTAAAACTTCTCTGATTTGAATATCTTTAATTGAAAAAGCAGCAACTTTAGAAGTTATAAGCAATTAATTAAAAATATTTGCTATCAATAATAATTCCAAGAACAGATATTAAAATATCTGTGAATTATATGAAACTTTGAAAACAATCCCAGTGTTGGGGGAAGGGGCTAATAACATTTAAAACAATATTAAAAGGAAAAGTCAAGATGATGAAATCTCTCCGTAATAACTCAGGTTTATTAAAATGACAATAATTAAAGTTCAACTTACAATATAAGAAAGAATTATCTAAGTAAATGAAGATTTCCTAATTTGTTATTTTTATTAAAACATCAGTTGGTCCGTCACTGAGCATTTGTAATAGAATATTGACCTATAATAGATCACATTCATGTATGTGCAATTCTTTCTTGGCAATTAATGGTCTGGTCCAACATTGGTCTGAATGAATTAAGAATGTAATTAGAATTAGTAGTCATTGAGGTGTTACTTTCTCCAGTAAACTGGAGAATTCCAACAGTCTTGCAAGAAAATGCATTGTTCTCTGGAACAGGGTTCTAGGCTGTTCTCTTCATCAAATGCATCTTCTGAGTTGAGTGACCTATTCTAAGTACTAAATCAACAAATCAGTTAATACTGAAAATCATTTTAAATAAATGTAGAATCCCCAAAAAACAAATACATTTTTTAAAAAATAGTTGATTTTCTTTAAGTTAAGACGTATTTATGAAATACCATCACTAAACAAATGTACAAACTTACATTTAGATGAAGCTGATTCGTCCAGTGGCCAATGATTTTATATTCTGCACTTCTATTGATTATTTGATACTGGAAGATATCATAACGGCCAGGTGCATCCCCATTTTCATTGAAAATGACAGGTGTTCCAGCGCTTCCTATGAAAGATAAGAAAATTCTTACCTAATAATAATATTAAGTTATTGCTGAAATAGAATTACATCACTTTGGTCACTAAAGGAGACAAGGAAAAGAATCCTGAAAAATATTTTAATCTTCTGAAAAGATATATTCAATCAATCACACTGCTAAATGAATCCTTTATCATTAGGAATGTGCCTGGAAACAAGGATCAAGGATCAAATATTGACCAATGTGTTCAGAGTTCCAATGGAACCCTTCTTTCCATTCAGCACTCAGAAGCAAAGTTTATCCAAGTAAGAATTTATTAAAGAAGTCATATTGGTACATCTGGGAAAAACCTGAATCTGAAAGTTTCAGGATTTTCCCTCCCCAAGAGAAATCCAAAGATCCACCCTCCTGCCTCCATCCATGATCACATGGCCCAATCCAGTTCCATCCCAATCAAAGTCCTTCCTTCCGCCACTCCTTCTCCAGGTGCAGGTTGATATGTCCTTGACTCTCTGGGGAAGAATGTTGTTGTGTCTATCTACTCTACCCTCTCAGTGTGAATATCCCCCCTCCCATTTTCCTAGGCACTAATTGTGGCAGCCGCAGAGGCCTTCTATAAATATGGCTCCCAAAGCTGACACAATGAGCATTAATTGATGGATGTAATCTGTTTTATACTGTTTTTAAATTTATCGATTGGTTAGTCAATCAGCCATTTCATAAAGTCTGGTACTGGTGAATAAGGGGTCACTTTGTCAGAGCATGTATAATCAGCAATGTACAATTCAATTTGTATCCAGGTTGAGCAACAGGTATCTTCAACCAGGCTGGGTGATTCTATTGCTATTACATATGTCTATAGTGAAGAATTCACTGTAGTCTAGGCATTAAATCATTTCACCTTTTTTATGGACCCCGAGAAATGGGAATAATAAGAGATTATGTAATAAAGAGAAGGCTGGAGCAGCAATGAAATGCTCTTAGTCACTTTTCCAATTTATTGGAAAATAAATATTGCTCCAAATATTCCATTTTCCAGTGATTTGTTTTGTTTGTTCCACCCGCATTCAACAGTCTGTCAGCCAGTCAGCTTTCTGTTCAATTCTTATTAGTCAATTTGTGTATTTGTACTTCTTTCTTGCAAATCTCAATGTGATTATATAAGAAATTTATACTAAACTATATATTAGATTATATCAGATCCCAAGTCTAGCATTCATATAAATAAGGATTACAATAAAAATAATCACTTCTTGAAGTAGAATGCAGTGATCTCTGAATTGTTTGTGTGATTCTATTTTACACACAACTTTTCTTATATTTATAGCCTACATAAATCATTTTAAAGAAATGGTGTGGTGGAGAAAGATAATTGGTACAGTCTGTGGATTACATCCAACATTATATTAGTAGATTTCCACCCACATGCCTGGAAATTCCCAAATTCTGGTTAGAATCTTTGCTCCAGGGAGTTCTCCAACTATTTTGAATAAAATAAAACTATTTTGCAAGGAATAAAGGAAGAAGATGAATCTTGACCATTACTGAATGAAATTTCATCAATGGGCAGATATCATAACAAAAATCTGGAAAAAAATGTATATAGCTAAGATATCCAATTCATAACTAATTTTAATTGTTTATTTAGCACTTGTGAGAAAAAGGAAATACAAGTGAATTAATACATGCAATCTAAGTGCAGCTAGAACTCCTGATGGCAAATGCTCATCCTAATATAGAAAAAGGTGTCAATTCTTTAGACTATTATACAACTAATAGAAAATACATTCTCTTCCAGACTTGGTAGAACCATTTTTTCCGCAATCATAAAAATATGCAATATCCAGTATCATTTTTTTCCTGTTGATTTCTAAACTACTAGTAGATTCATATCTGTATCTAAAGCAGCGGAAAACCACAGTCTCCTGAACAAAATTAATAATATACCTACATAATACATGTAATTGTTTCCACTCTAAGGACCACATCTTCAATTAGCCACTTACCCACATTGTTCTAAAAAGATACAATGATGTCCATTTACATCAAAAGAAATAGTGCCAATATATTCCTACATTTCCAAATGCACTTTAAAATGCAATTATATTTGTCCAATGCTCTCACTCTGAGAATAAAAAACTTACGCATGATCAAGCCTTTCAGCTTTGTAAGCAAGCAATTTTTCATAAAAGAGGAATGTATTTCGACCAGAATATAAAATAAAAATAGAGCAAATGAAGCCATATTTAGATTATGGTAAGGTGGATGCATCACCTGTCATTATTACTCATTTGTATCATCAATATTGAGTGCCAAGGTAGGTTATGGATCGGAAGGTGTTTTTCATTTTTTAAAACTATTGTTTTCCTTTTTAATTAGCAGTTAAATGGAGTCACAAGATAGACGCCCCCCAAAAAAAATTGCACAGGTGGGTAAGATACAAAGGGAAAAACATCTATATCAACATGCAGTCCTCAAAACTCCAAAAGGTATATTTAAAAATGGAGAACAAAATCTGTTTGCTTCTATTATGTGTTAAAGTGGAAGAGATAAAATAAATTGAAAGGAAAAGAGAACTGATAAAATGATAAAGATTTTGTAAAAAGAACGCCAAAGCAAAAATTATCAATAATTAAGCAGAATGAAAGGATTCTAATTTGAGATTGTGTGTTGGCAATAGAACTGAACACTCTACTCTACTCAGTGATAAAGTTATTATCAATGTGAAATCCCAGAAACAGAGCAGCATTTCAAACAATATAAAACCTAAAATAGAAAATTATTGTTCTCCAGCTATTAAAATATTCAGAAAAAAAATATGTCAAAGAATTCTACTCTAAAAAGTTATTTACAACTATTGACTGCAACAGAATCTTCCATCATACCAGGAGAATTGTTTTGAAAAGGAGAAAAATTAAAACTGATGACAATTCTATGGGCATTGAGTTTGTTGAGAAAACTTTGTTTTCAAAACTAGGTTTAGCAGAAAGAGATACAGAGACAGAAAGAGAGAGAGAGAGAGAGAGAGAGAGAGAGAGAGAGAGAAAGAAAGAGAAAGAAAGAAAGAGAGAGAGAGGGAGAGGAAGGAAGGAAGGAAGGAAGGAAGGAAGGAAGGAAAGAGAGAGAGAGAAAGAAAGAAAGAAAGAAAGAAAGAAAAAGAAAGAAAAAAAGAAAGAAAGAAAGAAAGAAAGAAAGAAAGAAAGAAAGAAAGAAAGAAAGAAAGAAGAGAGGGTATAGATAGATAGATAGATAGATAGATAGATAGATAGATAGATAGATAGATAGAAAGAAAGAGAAAGAAAGAAAGAAAGAAAAAGAAAAAGAAAGAAAGAAAGAATGAGGAGAGAGAGAAGATATAGATAGATAGATAGATAGATAGACATAAATTGAATGAACAAACAAACGAATGAGTGAATGAACGAATACATTCTATTTCTTTTTATTCCTGTTCTTTCCGTTTCTGTTTACTTCTATTCTCTCAGTTCTTTCTATTGCTTCCACTTCTGCTCTTTCTATTCTTTCTGCTTCGGCCCTTTCTGTTCTTTCTAGTGTTACTTTACAGAACAGGAGGGAGCACCAGAGCTGGAAGGGACCTTGGAGGTCTTCTAGTCCAACCCCTTGCTCAGGCAGAAGACCCTATCTACCATTTCAGGCTTTCTCTTTATTCTTTCTACTGTTCATTTTTCCATCCTTTCTATTCTCTCCGTTACTTCTATTCTTTCTACTTCTGTAATTTCTATTCTCTCTATTCTTTCCAATGTTTTTCTTTTTCCATTATTCTATTGTTTTGATTGCTATCATTTATTTCTCTATTAATGTATTCCTATTGTTTTTATTATTTCTATAGCCAGCTTTTATGCCTCAAGCAGGACTAGAACTCCCAGTCTCCTGGTGATTGGCCCAAAGTCACCCAGCTGGCTTTCCTGCCTAAGCAGGGACTGGAACTCCCCATCTCCTGGTGATTGGCCCAAAGTCACCCAGCCATGTTTCCTGCCTTAAGACAATACTAGAATTCCCCATCTCCTGGTGATTGGCCCAAAGTCACCCAGCCATGTTTCCTGCCTTAAGACAATACTAGAATTCCCCGTCTCCTGGTGATTGGCCCAAAGTCACCCAGCCATGTTTCCTGCCTAAGCAGGGACTGGAACTCCCCGTCTCCTGGTGAGCGGTGCAAAGTCACCTACCCACCTTTTGTGCTTCAGGTGGGACTAGAACTCCCCGTCTCCTGGTTTCTCGCCTGGTGCTTCAGCCACCGTTCTTCCTTTCTCCTTTTCAGTCCCTTTGAGGTGCAGGTGGCACCTGAAGCTGGGCTGCAGAAGGTTCGGGCCTGGGGTCCCGGCCTGGAGACCGGCATGGTGGGCAAGTCTGCGGACTTCGTGGTGGAGGCGATTGGCACCGAAGTCGGCACGCTGGGTATGGAACAGGGGGGTGGGCACTGGCAGGGTGGGGGGGAGAACAGTGGTGGACCAGCTGAACCAAGGAGGACCATCCAATTCTCCTCCTCTTCAAAATCCCTGAATTTGCCTTCGATGGCATTTCAAAAAGTGCAAAGAAGAGCAACTAAGATGATCAGACTAAAACGTACAAAGAACGGTTGCAGGATTCGGGTTTGGCTAGTCTAGAGAAATTCAGGGTGTCCTTGACTTACGACCACAGTTGAGCCGAAAGATCCGTTGCTAAGTAAGACCGTTGTTCGGTGAACGTTGTCCCATTTTACTAACTTTCTGGCCAGAGTTGTGAAGGGAATCACAGCTGTTGTGGAGTGAGTAACACGGTTGTTAAGTGAATCTGTTAAGTGAATCACGTAATCCCGAGACACCCCAACTGTCACAAATATGAGTCTGCTGTGAAACATCTTAAATTCTGGTCACATGACCGCGGGGATGTTGCAACCATCGTAAGTGTGAAAAACGGTCGTAAGCCACGCTGTAACTTCGAACGGTCACTGAACGAACGGTTGTAAGTCAAGGACTACTTGTAACAGCAATCTGAGGTGCTCAGCCGGGGGCAGCCGAAAGGGACGGATGTGGCCTGCTGGATGACACCCCTCCCCCCCCCCGGTTTCCTAATTCTTTGCTCTTCCCGCCGCCCTTCAGGCTTCTCCATCGAGGGTCCCTCGCAGGCCAAGATCGAGTGCGACGACAAAGGAGACGGTTCGTGCGACGTGCGGTACTGGCCCACCGAGCCGGGCGAATACGCCGTGCACGTGATTTGCGACGATGAGGACATCCAGGACAGCCCCTTCATCGCCCACATCCTGCCGGCCACCAACGAGTATTTCCCTGAGAAGGTGAGCCTCTCCTAGTCCACCTGGTCTCCGTCAGAGGGGGG
>JANHFL010001780.1:47696-66728 GCA_032468155.1 Oxyrhabdium leporinum | reverse complement strand
TGCCACTTGCATGGAATCATCCCCTCTCCTTCCTCCCCCCCCCCCCCCGCCAATGGTTTGGGGACCACTGCTTTAAAGGAAACTTTAATTGGTTCACAAAAATAGAGGATAAACTTCATATTCTAATGAATGTATAAACAGTAAATTTCATATATTTTCATTTTCTTACTAAAAAAAAAGATGATTAACTTGGGCTCCTTAACTGATTCCTCCAAAGTGGAGGAACTTTGTTCTCTCTTAATGTATCTTACAGTTTATATTTTTTTTATTTAGTATCTTAGTATGATTTATGTTTATTGCTTATTTAGTATCCTATGACTATCACTAAGTGTTGTATCTTATCATTTATGATGAATGTATTTTTATGATGACTGTGATCTTGACTTATCTCTTATTGCTTGTATGTACACTGAGAGCTTATAGTCTGGAGACAAATTCCTTGTAAGTCCAATCACACTTGTCCAATAAAGAATTCTATTCTAACTATGCAACTTTATAGATAGCACTTGACCTTAATCCAACTCTTTGGATTAGGAAAACTTTTCATTTCATACCTTTAATTCAATTTTCTTTAAAAAGAAAATATTTGCACTGGGTTTCTCCTCAACTTTGTCCTACTGGCAAATCACATATTTCCTTAAGGCAACTTAATTTATATTTTTTTAAAGACATGGATACATCAGAAAGGGAGAGAGAAATGAATTGTTAACATTAAAATACTTTCTCATCTTAAAATTGTGCACCTAACCATGGCAAAAGTATGTCTTTTTGACATTTTTCTGCTGTCCCCATGAGATTGCCTTAATCCTATCGCCATCCTATGAGCTATGAGTAGCAGATGTTTAAGTCATCTGTGGTTATATATGTCTCTGTATTTCTGTGTTTGTGTTATACACAAACACATAAACACACAGAATTTTATATAGTCTGCCAGCCAAAGAAATGGGGAAATACTGCAAAGGAAAAAAAAAAGAATTTTCAATTCATATCTGTATATTTACTTTAAGAATCTCATTTGTGTGCAAGTTATAGAAATGCATGATGAATATCAATTCTTCTATTCTGAAAGAAAACAATATGCAAGCAGTATTTGCAAAGATTTATCGGTAAATTCTGGTTGGAACCGATTTAAAGTTGTATTTCATGCCACAAGCTTAGAAAACATAAAACCATACAAATTATAGATGTCTGAAATATTAACACAATATTGAAATACATTTTCCTCATCCAATGCCTCTACTTTACACAGAACCTTTGACCCTTCTCCAGAGATTATAATATATGCCATATGAAGTAATCAATTATTTGTGTCATGTACAGAAAAATGAGTGAAAAGCAGCTAATTGTAGAACTCTTTAGTTGTTCTTATGTCTATGATTCCAGAAGCTGCAAAAATAATCTAGCTTTACAACAGAGAAAGCTTGCTTTCAATTCTTATACCAAGAAAAATTAGATATCCTTTGTGAATAACAACAAAACCGATTTGTGCTTCATAAATCACTTAAAATCCTCAAAGTTGTAACAGTATTCATGCTACATTAGCAAACATGGCTTGTTGGCCAACAAATGAAATACCAAACTGCTAAACAGAAAAAAATGGAAGGGACAGTATATTAAAGGATACCTATACTGGAAGTCACACAATATAAATGTTTTTAAAAGCATTTTTCCACACTTCATCTTAAGCTTAGTGCACTGTATAAGTACTGTATCATAAAGTAACAAATAAGCATTTTTGTTTGGAAAATGGAAAAAGAAACAACTATCTTTACTTTAAATGACCTTAGTAATTCCAACTTTGTTACATTTATTTTGCATCTAAAAATAAAAGATCTATGATTTTATTTAAACTGACAGCAAAAGAAAGGAAAATAATATGAGGGGGAAAAAGAACTCTCAATTTAGATCTGTATATTTAGTTTAAGTATCTCATTTGTGTGAGATATATATATAACGTCTATCAATCCTTCCACCCTCAAAGGCACAATATGCAAAACCTATTTGCTAGATTCTGGTGGCAATTTCCATTAATATGCATTCAGAAGGTAAAAGTTACCTAGTCTCATAGACTGACTTGATCCATTATATCTTTTAAATTAGAAATAGCATTTTTTTTCTATTTCTTCTGTTTCTTCTATTGTCATTTCAGAAAGGACAATTTTATTTTTTTAAAGATTACTATTATATCAATTCAAGTAAGTGGTTCAATGTATAGCTAAGATGCACTTTGGTGGTCTGTGACCATAATAAAAAACTATTGATTGATTTATTGATAGTTAAGATGCAAGCATAAGTAGCTTTTCTAATCACATAGACTGCAGAGTAGCTTGTGATATCAATAACCTTTTGAAGATGTCTATGGTAAGCATGGAAATATTATGTCCTAGGGCCACCATAGGGGCAGTATATATTCAGTACATGATCCCCTTGTCTACTCTAGATGCAGAACTCCTTCACATTATGGCGATATGCTTATTTTATATGTAGAAATATGTCTATTTTCCATGCTTGAGCAGCCAATAATCTTCCTGGAGGAGGGGATATCAGTCTTTTCTTCTGTTGCATATTTTATGATGAGACTAAGATAGACCAGATGAAGAAACATTGAAAGACCAGAACTATCCATTACTGAAGTAAGCTATAATATCAGAAAGTCAGAAAGAAATCATCCTTGAAGAAGAAGAGTGAGTCACTTCTTAATACTATTTCCCTTCTCATGACTTAAATAATGCTTTGTTTATATAATCATTTCTGAATATTTACTTCAAAGCTGCCTTCCTGGCTCTCTACAAGAATCTCATTTAATTTCCTTGGAAGAGATTCATGCAAATAAGTTTTCTACCTTAATTTGCTGTATTTGTGTCACTTACCAATTTATTAAGTTGTTATAGTAATTGCTGTAATTATTACTATTATTTCAATAAAATCCCCTCTTTCTACCTTTTGGTGGCTATGGTATATTGCCTGCTTTTGCAAAATGAAAATTACAGCATAGAATCAGTTCTAGTAATTCTTCCAGCAATACATTTATGTGACAGTATGCAAAGAATGATCACACTGTAAAATTCATATAACCTCCATAATACAACAGAACAGATATATACTAAAAATAGGAGAAATCTTTTGGATTTCATGGTTCCTTAATTTTATTTAAAACTGGTAGCACATGACCTTTCCACAAAGTCAAAGTGGCTTATAATACATAACCTTTGTGTAAGTAGCAATCATAGGCCTTTGCTTCAATTTGCCCTGAAGACAAATTTTGGATTGTAGAAGTGTCACGCTGTCCTCTTCATTGAAGCCCAGAGGCAACAGACTGAAACTTGGAAAAGCTGAAAGAGACTTCAGTTTATATAATGGACATGACCAGAAACTGCTTCTTATTTTGAGAAGAATGGAAGGCAAATGGCGTCAGGGCAGGCAACATCTCCAAACTTATCTTAAAAATAAGGAAGCTGCATGGTTTGGCGCAGCAGTTTGGAGGAAGTGAACTCAGATCTTTGTTGAAGCCAAACACACCACAAAGATTTGCCCAGCCATCATTCTAGTATAGATGTCCCAGTACTTAACAAATATTTCATAGCAAACATTAGAGTTGCAATCCTTGCAGAGCTTAAGAAATCCAAATTTCCCTAAAATTACAAGGCAGAAATTATATTCACACTTTTTACCATCCAGTAACTGTGGCTGAGCTTAATCAGATAAATGTGCATGGCTTTTTTTCTAAGATTTATAAATACTATACATTTATGACTTTTATGTTATAAATATTAAGATATTTTAAGACATGGAATGTTTCAAAGAATTGTCTTCTAAAGAAATATTTTGAAACTTCTTATTTTTGGTGCCTTATTATTTGAAAAACTACTTTGTTAATTGCCAACTTTTGCAAAGGACTCTTTCTTTTTCATTACCTATCCAATTTAATGTTCAGCACAAAATAAAAGACTTTGAGCTTATAAGGCCATGAGTTTTTTTTAAAGCCATCCTTTATTATTTGAGCCAGCCGCCAAATAAAATCCATTAAATGATATTGCAATTAAGCATCTATTAAATAATACAGCTATTTTGACATGTGATTGTTGCTGACATTAAGAAGATACTTTCAGTTGTGCCAGGTGCCTTGGACTGCCATTTGGCAAAATTCTGTTTCTTGTGGCTAATTTAGATGCTGATTGACAAGGATTTATTTATGAACCACAGATGATAAACTAATTCTAATTGTTGCTTTATTCAATTGGGGAGAGAAGCTTGAGCACTCATAGCTGTTGTCACTGGTGATCTGTTTTAGCACCTTGACAATAATAGTTCAATTTTTTTAGAAGTGAAATGGTTAAAGCAGAAAATCATGTTGAGAACCATCTCTGGATTCTATACATTAACCATTTGTCCTTTGTGTCTTCTGCAGTGCAAAACAGATGTTTAATTACTGAAAGACAACTTTAGGTGGATGTGTAAGCATAATTAATAAATACTAATGTTTTTGTAAATCTATATTTCATAAAGCTTCAATTTACAGTCTCATTATGTATTATTGCTTTCTAACACAGAGATATATAATGTGTTATTTCTCAGCACTAAGATGTCTAGGAACCCTTCCTTTGGTGCTTGCTTGGGTCCATGCCCACTTAGCTTAAAAAAATTAAATAGAGAACTGGGATGCCATAAAACAAAGAATCAGCCTCTGCCATGGAAACAGACAATCATTGGCACTTTGGATGTTCTAGCACTGCAACTTTCAGTAGACCTACTGCAGCTCATATGGCCAACAGTCTAAAGATGCTTGATGCTGAAAGTGATGCATTTCAATAGGAGTGCCCAGATGTTTTCTACCTCTAATCAAGCATTATTTTTTCTTAAAGGAAAATCACTGGATGTTCTGTTTCTCTGCATATATAATCCAAAAATGATGACTGGTTGCACACATGTGCTTTGTATGGAAGTGTCTCTTGTCCAGAAAATTAAAAAAATAAATAAATAAATCGGAAGTGCATTTCAAAAATGGAGAATAAGATAAAAAAAAGAAAAAAATGACTGTATGGTTAATGGTCATATCTCTCATTGCAGTATTTCATGACAAGATCCACAATCAGCTCTTCTTATTGCATTTTTCACTTTCCTTAATATGGGGGAAAACTGTATAACAGATAAAAGCAGGCCAGTGTGCTATATGTAATTCCACAATTCTATTTTCGATACATATTTTTCCTTTTTACTCAGCATAGCTACTGAGGCAGCATTTTCAAAGACAAAATTCTCAATAGGAAAAGAAGCTTCTTGGCCCTTGTGCTCTTTTTTTTTATTTGAAAAAGTTTCCAAAGTTCATTTGAAATCAGTCTTTTCAGCAGAGAGTAGAGGGAGGTGAGGAAAATAGGGTAGATTTTTAGCGAGAAAATAATGGAATAGAAAATAGTCAAGCATCCAATTTTCTTTCTGAAAAAGATTCAGAAGTATCTTAAAAAATAGAATTTACTAAAACTCTCACAATCTCAGAAGCAAGTTATGAATAGCCATAACTACTATGGAGATAACAGAAGCCACAAAAAGACTAAAATAGGAAGTCACCAGGACCAGATGGACTATCAGGTTCTTATTATAAATATTTTGCAGATTACCTTCTGCAATCACTTCAGAAAGTAATGAATTCTGTTTTACAGGGAGATGCAAGGCCAGAATTTTGGGAAAAGGCAAACATATTATTATCAAACAAAGGACAAAATTTAACTTCTGCTAAGAATTATAGACCATTTTCCTTATTAAACAATAATTATGAAATATTTAAATTAATTTTGGCTGATAAACATAAAAACATTTTATAAGAGTTTATTCATGAAGATTAACAAATTATTTACCTAAAATACAATTAAAAGACAATTTGAGCTTTGTATTGGATGTAATAGAATATTTATAATATAATGAACACCAGGACACATTAATCTTCTTTAATGCACAGAATGCTTTCAATAATTTGAATTGGTCTTTTCCATTTAAAGTTCTGGAACACATGGACTTTGGCAAATTTTATTCAAGGAATTAATATACATATGTGTCAGAAGGCTTGAATTATGGTATCTAAGAAAATCATGTGATACTAGAAAACAGTATTTTCAAATTTTTACAGTAATACAAATAACTGGAAATTAAATATAAATTCTTGCAGAATATTAAAAAAGGAGGAGGGTTAAGACTACCAAAATTGAAACTGTGTTTTGCAATTTGTTGCTTAATATGGATGAAAGAATTGATAAGTTTGAGAAAAAGGAGACTGTTGAAACTGGAAGAACATGATTTAAGATTTGGCTTATTAAAAATAATTTTATTGTGCAGTGCCATACTGACAATTAGGAAGAGGTATAAGGCAAATCTGTCTCCTAAAACCCCATTATGCTAATTACCCCAAGAAGCTGTTTTTAGAAGAGAAATGATAGTCAAAGCAAAAATGTTAACATGCTGGTGTACTGATTTATTTTCTCAAAGAGAAAAGTTAAAAACAAGAGAAGATTTGGAGTTGGAATATATGTCATTGTTTTTTATGTGTTCAGCTAATGGATAAGAATTATAAAGTTGGAAATGCTAAATCGAAATTGATGAGGAATTGTCTATAAATGATGATCATCTTATTGCTACAATGTACAACCTTTTACTGAAATGGAAACAGAGAATGAATAAATTAAAGACTACATTATAAAATGGACAAAAATTGGATATAATACATAGTTGGATCAATGAGAGAATATGTGAAATAAAGGGCTGAAATTTAACTTGAATCATAACCTTAAAGTGACATTTTACAAAATGAAATATTGCTTGTATTTGACACCAGATAAATTGTCAAAAATATATAATGATTTTTTTTAATGACCCTGTAATTCCTTGATTTGGGGTAGAGTCAGGGAGACTGAATGGAACTGAGCATTTACTGGCTGGATGCCCTTCCTAACTCCTATGCAGAGTTTGCAGCATTTATATTCTTTGTGCCCTGATAGAGAAAAATATCTTGCTGCCTACAACTGAATTCTCAACCTTCTGAGTGGGAGGTTCTTCACCTATAGGCCACCACACTGCTCTATAATGAAATGTCAAATCGTTTCTGGAAATGTAATTAAACCAAGGGAACATATTTGCATCTTTGGTGGACATGTAAGAAAGCTGGAAAATATTGGAATCAAATATGTATTTTGATTCATAAGATGTTAAAAGTAAATTGAAACCAGAGCTTTTTCTTATGGGATTAATGAATAAACAGATTGAAAGATTTTATGGAAATTTGTTGTTATATATGATAATAGTGGCAAGATTTCCATATGCACAAAGGAGGAAGGACTTACCAATACTTACAATGGCAGGTGAAGCTGATGGAATTGGTGGAGATGACAAAATTGAGAGTTTTGATTAAAGAAAAGACTTTGAGCAATTTTACTTCTGTATGGAAATCACTATGGGACTTTTTGTGAGAAATTGAAAGAAATGAAATTTTGATTTTTGGGATTTGATGATTAGATTTATAAGGGGTTATAGAAATAATATAGAAAATTGTGAACTTTAGAATAACAGTTTGATGTATTTTTTTATCTATATCTGTACCGAAGAAAGTCAGAAGTTATTGCTTTTATATTCCCAGCCTTAACAGTTCCTTATTTTTCTTTTTGTACTTTTATCTTGTTCTTTTCCTGACTTTCTTTTTTTCAGTTCTTTTTTTTCTTGCTCATTTATCTTTTATTCTCGGCAGGTGGGGGTGGGGGTTGTTGAAATTCCATGAAGCTATATATTTTTAAAAAAGAATCTAATTTTCTTCCCTGCAATTTGTCTTCAAATCAAAAACTCAGTGTCTTTGTTATATAAATGATAAAATATATCTAAACAGTACTCTGAAAATATAGCTACAATACAGTACAATAGCATGCTTACTGAGGAATATATGCAGAAAGTTCAGCACAGATAATCTTTGTTTATTGACTGTTTTGTTTAATTTGAAGTTACAGTGGTGTAAAACAAATTTTTTAAAAACCCAGCATTGTGACCAGTCCTCTTAACAACTATTGCAGTGTCTCTGCAGTCACATTTTCATGCTTCCCAATCAACTTGTAAAAAGCTGGATTAATGGAGCTCACAGAACTAAAATATTAAGTCACAGTGATATGATGTTTGACTTAATGACTGTGGTGACTCACTCAATATCCAAATGAGAAGTGATGCCATATGTCTGTCACAGTCATGTGATTTTCCACTTAAGAACCACTGTACTTAGCAATGGAGTTGCTGGTCCCAAGCGAGAATTACTTGTACTATTGATGCAATACAGTGCAATCCTATTTCAAAAATCTGCAGGGTTAATATGAGGCACCAATCTATTCTGTTTTAAAAACCAGTTGAATATACATATCATCCCTGATCCACCACCTCAAAATGTTTCACTCTGTGAAAGCATATCACTCTTTCTGAACCTAAGTGCATCACTTAGCTTCAGTTTGATGAACATTTGAGACAAGAATTGTTCACCTGGATTGGTTCTTACAGTTCACTGACAGTGATTTCTGTCTGTGTTTGCAAGGGATTATCAAGGTCTTGGCAATACAAAATGCTCTTTCTAAGAATTGAATTGCTCTAAAAATCTGCCAACGAAGAAACCAGAAAGGAACTAGGTAAAGAACAGCAGCCTTGAGGTGACAATTATTATACTAAGACACTTATTGAAGAGTTCTTGAACTTGAGGAAATTTTTGAAATGTTCCATAAAGATATTACAAGTTTCAATAGCCAGGAACTTGCATCTGAGCCTGCCTTCTGGCTCCTGGAATTTCCCCTCTGTCTGCAGAAGGCAAGTCTCTGTGATGCCTTAACATAATCTCCCCATTTTTCAGGATAAATCAGAGGGTGGCTATCCCACCTCTCCAGCACATTCACTGATTTTCCCCTCACCATGAAAAGGAATGTTTTAAGGAAACAAAGGAAACATTGCATAGTTAGATGGCTGGAATATCTATTTTTCTGTTTCCCCAATTCTATTCCATTCATTCTTGTTCAGCAAGCCTGACATTTGTCCATATACAAGAAGAGCCTAGACTCTGTACAGTAGTAAAGCAAGTGAATTAAAAAGAACATATGTTATCTCACTTGCTATGTTATACCTTAAAAGTTACAGGGTTAATGTGCTCATTATATGCATATTCGTAGGAGTATGTTCTCAGGTTAAGGAACAAATGTCCATTTTTATGAACCCAAACAAAACCTAAAATGTATACTGCTCACTTCAATCAGAATGTAAGTGTGCGTCTCTCTATGCATATATATGTGTTTTACTTTAAATATCTTGTTGCAAGGTGTGGTTGTCTATACATTATTTACTGATGTAGGATAGTTTGGAAAATCAGCTCGTTAAAGGTTTTGAAAGCAGAGTGAGTTTAACTGAATTTAGTAAATATTTTTAAGGCAAAAAGAGAAACGAACATTATATAAAGCAGAAAAGCAAAACAAAAGCGCACACAAAACATACTAATTTGCTTGAAATCTTATCAAGTGACCTAAAAAGATATCCAACTTCAATATTATGTTAGAAGACTTTAAATTAAGGCTAAATAAGAGCAACTGCAGCTGTTTTGTATGTAGAAACTCAATACCTAAATAGGTTTTGTTCAGTTCATGCCAAAACATTTTCTGATTTTAGGTTCACATTTGCATCTATTAAAAGCATCAACCACAGTGTCTTATCTCTAGTGATGTCTTCATGAAGAAGAATAGGGCAGATTCTTTTCATTTCATGGAATGGCTAATGCTATGGCTGTCATTATCTGAGCTGTTTCTGTGTTCAAAGGAGCCAAACTAGTCGTATTGCTTAGAGAAAGACACAAGGAAGAAGCATGCCAGGTGGGCTAAAAAAGAAGGTTGGAATTTCAGGAAAGAACCCAGTCTAATTAAAAATCTAAGATAAAATCTTTAAGAAAATGGATATGAAGAAGTTGAAAAGTAAAATATTGCCACGCTGCTCAAATTCACTTTGTTTAATGATTTTTTTCTTCAAAAATGAAAAGACATATGTGAAAATGCCCCAGTCTCTCATTTAAGATCTATTAGGCAACATTACTAATTAAATAATTACTAATTAAATAATTCAGTGAAACATCCTACTAAAAAACTAACTGTTACCTATTAGCTTCATAATTAAATAAGGACTCGAACCAGGGTCTCTGAAGTCCAACACCTTTACTGCTATACCATTTATCTTTTAGACTGAGCTTATATAAGCTATGATATGGGAAAGACAGTATTCCTAGACCTCAGCATGCTTATACATTTGTGCATATATTCTATAATTTTAGACCACAAGTTGGGAATATTGGCTATTTCTCCACAAGCTACATTTGATATCTAGCTTTGTGTTTGCAAAAATATATTGATGCATTTTCTCTCTTTCTAAAGTCAGTCATGCTCCCTTCATATGGCTTAGAGCAGGGGTGTCGAACTCACATCATCACAGAGGCGTCATATTGGGACTTTTTTCCCCTTCGCCAAACTGGGCATGGATGTTGCCAGTGCATGATGCATCTGGCCCGCGGGCCAGGAGTTTGACAGCCCTGCCTTAGAGAATCTGTGAACTCCCTCTCCTTTATTTTTCTTCTGCCATATGGGATAAAAAAAGCATATCAACACCTCTCCAAATAGTTTAATGTCTATTAAAGACATTTGATTGCCTGAGCCAATGCATATCCTACTCTGACTTAAAAACTCAAACTTTTACATTACAATCTACTTTTTGGACTGCTGGAATAATTGGCTAGGCTGATTAGGAAACTTGTTTTCTGCAGGAATGGATCTCCTCAATATTGTCAGGTGTGGTTTGATGTCAAGATTTAATGTGTTAGCTAGTGAGGTAATCCAAAGAGGAAGCATCACCAGATGGAATAATTTCACTTTATTATAAGGTTAATATAAGGTTACATCCACTTTACTATAAGGTTACAAGCCATGGTGGTGCAGTGGTTAGAATGCAGTACTCCAGGCTACTTCTGACTGCCGGCTGCCTGCAATTTGGCAGTTCAAATCTCACCAGGCTCAAGGTTGACTCAGCCTTTTATCCTTCCGAGGTTGGGCCCAGATTGTTGAGGGCAATATGCTGATTCTGTAAACTGCTTAGAGAAGGCTATAAAGCATTGTGAAGCGGTATATAAGTGTAAGTGCTATTGCTATTTTGCAAGTTTGAAAGTACATTTTCCCCATTGCTTTTACAGTCCAAGAAACTAAGGTCCCTTCTAAGACATTTGCTATGTCACCATTCCTTGTATAGGATAAACTGCCTCTTATCCGACCATTCCCATCTGTGGCTCACCTCCTGTCTCCCAGGGTCATTTTCGCAAACCATTAAACAGTATTACTTAATTAGCAGAGCAGCAAAAACAAGCCAACAAAATGAAATTTAATACTACAGAGATAGGCAGATCATATAAAAAAAAGAAGCTGGCACAAACCAGTAGCTTTGATAATATTTTCCCAGTCTCCATTCTTTAAAGCAGTAAGTGCTTGGACTGGTGCCTAACAATGTTGATTTGGCACAACTGCACCAACTCTAATGTAGAGTCTTGTAACCTCCCAAGTCACACAGAATGTAAATGTAAAATTTCTGCTCAAAAGTACATACATATTCCTGAAATGGTCAGCTCTGAACCCATATGCCTAGAGCGAAGAGCTGAATTGAACTTCCACCTTATTATATACTTCCACCTCGTTTGTCATTTTGCAAATGTGGAATGAGGAAAAGAAACATCCTTGCTGCTAATTAATCATATAGCTAGTAAAAGTATCAGAGATGGCCTCATTCACAGCTCAAATCTCAGTATGTAAAGATCCTCCTGTTAGGTTTGTGTGACTTTTCATCCAATTCCTGTTCACTTGAGGTCTAAAACTATCCCTGCTGATAGCTGAAAGTGGTTTGAGTAGAGAAGCAGCTTTGCATGACTTCTTGGGAAGAGAAACCTCTGCAGGTTTCAACAACCAAGTTTTTAAAGATAATATGAATCTACTCTTCCATCCTCTGATGGCTTATTTTCTTGGCTGGCATTTCAGGCATGTCTTATTTAAGTTGGCACATACTACTCCTTCTAGGAAGGACATCCAATTTCATGGCTCATAATGTTACCTTAAGCTCTAAAGTTGTATCTTCTTCGCAAATTCATGTTAGGTGATTTGTAGGTTTGCTTTTCTGAGAAGACCTCCTCTCTTGGTTTGTTTATTGTGTTGTGGAATCAATGTTGACTCCAGGAAACTGCCTGGGCTAGTCCCTGAAGTTTTCTTGGCAAGATTTTTCAGAAGTGATTTACTCCTGCCTCTTTCTTAGGGCTGAGAGAGAAAGAGAGAGAGTGGCCTGAGGTTACCCAGCTGGTTTCCTACCTAAGGCGGGATTAGAATTCACACCATCCTAGTTTCTAGAATGGTGCATTAACTACCACGCAAAGTTGGCTTCCTTAGTAATAGAATTTTAGTATATAAAAACAATATTTTTGGTGTCAGATTTTCTATCAGCTAACTGTCTGTGTTAACTTGGGCAGTATGATACACAGGACAGTCTCTGAGACATAAAAGAGTGTGCCCAGTTAGGGCATATATATGGCAAGCGTCTTGCAGGGCAGGCAGGTAGATCCCTGAAGAGCACAGAAAAAAGCAGGTCGGTAGAGAAAAAGCAGAAAAAGCAGAAAAAATATTGTGGGCACAGAAAAAAGCAGGTCGGTAGAGAAAAAGTGACTCACCAGGAGAATTAAAAGCTTTACAAATTGAAATAATTTGTAAATTGAAGTAATATGTCCAGGAGAGCAGGCTTAGGCAAACAGGCTCATATAGGATTTTGTAGGCTAGCATTTGAGGAGCACAAAGGATATATGCAATCATTCATCGGATCCCTGTAATTAAAAGTTTCTCTGATTGCTCCATTGTAGGCTCTTGGAAAGGCAAGCAAGAGTAGAAGCTGGTGGAGGGTGGCTGGCATGGAGAGAAGCACCCATGGTCTCTTTTTCTTCTAAAAAACTAAAACAAACTGTAACCAAGCCATGGCAATCAATTCAACAATCAATTGTTGCAGTTTTCTAAAAGGATCTCACTGCTGGAAAATAGAGCTATAAGGTTTCTTCTACGCTGCCTAGGAATAAGACAAGCTGCTCTGTTTCCTGTTTGACATTCTTCTTTCACCTATCCATCCAGATGAATGGCAGTGTCATAGAGAAAACCTTGCCCTCACACTAAATGGCTTACAATTGCTCTGTGATGTTATTGCAGCGTCAGACTGATTGGCTACTAGACTTACTGTAATAAAGAATCCCAATGAAACATAGCCAGTAGACAAGCAAATAGAAATAAAAAGGGCAGGCTTGAGGTAGGAAAAATATTTTGCCCCTATGAAGTATTCATTTTTCGTTTCAAAGGCTTTTGCTCACAACACATTTGCACACTGCGTATCATCTGTCGTATTCTGTCAAACAGGCCCATGCAACATGAGTAAAATTCACTTTGCTAATGTGATTTGAACTAGTGGAGGGGACTTGACTAGCTTTGTGGAAGTGAAGAGATCACCAGTTTTGCTATAATGAAGCAAATATGATGGCCCCCAAACCACTAATAGGCCAGTGCTTCACATAAAGATTCCTCTGAAGCTTTTCTCACAGCTACTTGATTGAGGCCTTCTCACAGTCCTCTTGTCCCCTCTGGCTAAATTCCTGTCCAGTAGGTGCTGAAGTGGAGAGTGGAAAGCTAGTTATTTTGACAAGGAATGGGTGATTCCTCCCACCAGCATCTGATAGCCAAAGTGCCAGGTCAGTTGGTAGGCAGGATGATGGTAGGCAGATGATGCGAGCAGATCCCAGCACTTCCTTCCTGCCCCATCCCTCCAGCAGCTGCTGGCCAACGTTCCTGGAGAAGGATGGTTGAGTGACTTCATGTAAGACACACTAATACACTGCATGACAATCCTGGATATTATAAAATAACAAAGAACACCAGCAAAATATTGGATATCAGATATCACTTTTTTATATATGTGACATTTGTGTGATTCTGAGAGAGAATTACTGGTACAAAGTCCCTTAGCTGACTTTGTGACTAAAGCAAGATTTGAACTCACAGTATCCCAATTTCTTGCCTGATGCCTTAACCATTACCCCAAACTGGCTTTCCAGCTGTCATCTATAAATACTGAAATCATAAAATAATTAAGAAAGATGTTTATCAAATGTTTTAGAATTACTTGGTGAGTATCTAAATTATTGGATAGCATGTCTTGAATGTTCAACATAAGTATCTTTCAGAATAAAATAAAATGTAAAATATTTGTTTTGAAATATATTGTACACATAAGGTAATGTGCCATCAATTGTATATGAAAGAAAAGACAAAATTTCTTAACTAAAGGAAATGTCTAATACATGCAGTTATTTATTTATTTGAGTATTTATTTATTTATTGGTTAATGACTTACTCTCAGTACCCTTGGCAGCTTAGAAGGATAAAAACCCAATATAAAAGAATTAAAAAAAAGGAATAATAAAGCAATAATCCCCCATCCCCTTGGTTACATCAATCAGATAAACCTTTTGATGGGCTCCATCTCAATCTGGGTCCCCAGGTCCATTGGCAAAACCAGATCTTCAGGGCCTTGTAAAGGTGTGTCAAAGTGAGTGCCAATCATGTCTATGCTGCTGGTCAGCAGATTCCAACACTTTCTTCATATCCTCATCTCTCTAGCACTACTGGCCAAGATTCACAATAGTTAAGTTTGTAGCAAACTGAAAATACAGTAGAAAATCTAAACTCAAAATTATTTCCAATGTACATAGCAATAGAAATTGTTGGACAAGTGGAAAAAGGTAATTGATTCTGCTCTTTCTTAAAATTACTTTACACAAATTTTGTCACATTTCCTTGCTGCTGATATATCACATTCAGTTATATCAGTATTGTCTGTCACGTTGCTTGACAGACATAATATGAACTATCTCAACAAGACATAACAGCATTCTAAATTTGTACCGTAGACTTCATCTATACTCCTCTCTCCGTTCTGTCAAAAAAGAATATGTTTCTTCATTACTTTAAACTGATATGCAATTAACTGGGATTAAATTATTTTCCTGCTATCCAGAGGCAATTAAGTGTCTCTACTAATTAATATGCCTTGAATGACTGATTTATTCTGACAGTTGGCAGGTAGTAATTGCCTGTATGATTGTATTATATAGTTGTAGTTTTAGTCCTCTCTGCTACAAAGTTTCGATAATTTTACAACTAAGAAATCCCAATGACAAACAAATAAGCAAACATTGGCTTCAATATAGTGAACAAATTGTGGAATTCAGCCAAGTTGCTAAAGGAACTCCAAATAATCCACTTTCATTAAATATTCTTGTTAAATTATTAATGCAGATTTTAGGAACACAAGCTTTTTTTTACCTTGGAGTGAATGTGTCTGTAGGTAACCTTCAAATAGTTTCTATGTTCCAGCAATAAATATTTTTTGTGAGAGTCAGAAGAATCACAGTCTGTCTCAATGTTCATGTATTAGTACATACATTCTTCAAAATCTGTTTAAATATTGTTTTAAATATTTGTTTCAAAATATCCCCACAAACACATTTCAAAATATTCTCTATAATACAATGTTTCTGAACCTTAGCAACTTGAAGATGTGTGGACTTTGACTCCCAGAATTCACCAGCCATTTATTTGCTATGCTGGCTGGGAAATTAATAAAGTTGAAAACCATACTTTGTGAACAAGAAATTTGCATTAACTATGAAGAAATGGAAGTAAACAGGTGAACACTAGAATTGGACAGGATAGATGCAAAAATTGTATAAAGCTGGTAATCTTGAAGAATATATCTGCTTCCACAAAAACGTCTATTTTGCTTTAAAAAATTAAAAAAGGTGGCTTGCAAAATAGCAAGTTACATACATAGCATGCAGGAAAACACTTTCCTTTCCTTTATAATAGCATGCAGTGAATAAATCCTAGATATATAAGAAATGGTTTTGAAGAGTGGCAGGGCTCCGACCACTATTATTTTCAAAACTACTGATTAAGTTTTGATAGAAGTGTTAATGTTGTTTCAAAGAAAAGGTCATTTTCTGAATCTAAATTGATGAAAAAGAAGATATAAAGATAAATTTGGGAGCTTTACATGGACTTTTGGGAGATTAGTTCAAAGCAAAGGCCAGACAAAAGCAATCATTTAACTTTTGGTCCAGATGAAACAGAGAACAATTACCCCTGGGTCACTGGCATCTATGAATTCAAAAAGTGTCCTTAGTAAGGATGAATGAGATATGAGGCAACTATAAATAAACAGAACAGGATATGGTACAGCGCTATAGTAGATCCATGTGAATGTTTCTGCAACAACGGCTTTCAGTGTACTAATATTTACAACGGAAGAAAAAATAGGGTTAAATTCTCTTTACAGGGTGAAGTTACAGTTTACATGATTGCCTCTTATGGCCATGGAAGATTGCATTGACCTCTGGTAGAGTCCAAGCTATATACTTCTAAATATAGTTTTAATGTACTTTTACAAAGCTCTAGAAAGTGATCAGTTAGTTATTTAAAAAACAAAACAAAACAGTGGGAGAGGATAGAATCATGAGATGGGCCTCCTCGTAATTCTAAGTAATGACAAAAGAAAGATACCACGTATTCAAGAACAATTTCTAACTCTTTTATGCTGAAAGTTTCGAGGCAAGAAAATAAAATAATTCAGTAAAAGCTGTCCAGTAAAACACATTAAGAATGTATTAATAGCTGTAGCAATGTCATAATAAAAATATATGTTATTTATAAAGTGCTTCTTATTAAAAAAAAAGTCTTTATAAGCTTGACATATAGCATAATCACCATTCACTGGTGATTCACTATGTTTATTTACTTAAATATCTTAACACCCCTGGAGGCTCTTAATGACTGGATGGGGAGCAGTAGGCTGAAACTGAACACTAACAAGATGGAATGGATCTGGATTTGGGATTCTTGGGTCCATGGAGAATTGCCATCTTTGGTTTGGGATGGGGTGGAACTGCCTCAGACAGACACAGTGCATAGTCTGGGGATTCTCTTCAATTTATGATTCATACCTAAGAAGTGGCAGTTATGCTAGGAGGGCCTTTGCATAACTACAGATTGTAAATCAGTAATGCCATTTCCTGGACAAACAATCCTTGTGTTCACAGTTATCTATACCCTACTCACCTCCCATCCTGACTATTGCAATGCTCTTAACACAGAAAAGTATGTGGAAACTTCATTGGTTCAAAATGCAGCAATCTGCAGGGATTTGTACAGATCTAGATCTGCACTCGTTTCACCTCTCTGGGAGCTGCATTGGCTGCCAATTTTCTTCTGGGTTCAATTTAGGTGTTGTTGTCACTTTCAAAGGCCCATATGGCTTGGGGCCAGGTTATTTGAAGGACTGTCTTTTCCTGATCACATCTACCCAACCCCCTAGAGCAGGGAGGCAGGGAATGCTACATGTTCCTCTCCTAAGGAGGTATATCTGATAGGACCAATAAGAAGGCTCATCTTCTTGGTACCATCAGATTTGATATTTCCTGTGGAATATCATCTATGCAGAAATAAGAATGGTCCCCATTTTGACACTGTTTTGCAAGTCCTGACGCCATGGTTCTGGTAATGAGCCCGGAGATCCCAAAATGATATGGAGCCCATCAAGTTGTTCATTTGATTATTGTCACCAGAGGAGTGGGGGCTATTGCTTTTAGTATTATTTTTGTATTAGCATTTTATCCTTGTAAGCTGCCTGGAGTCAATAGAAGTGAATTGGACAGCCATATAAATTTTCTTAAATAAATAAATAAAATAAATCTAAGGCCTATTGCTCTCTTAATAATATTTTTTTAAAAATGTTAGGAAAGAAGGAGAAAGATTAACTCCAGCAATAAACCATGTATTTGTTTATTGATTGATTGGTTTTGCCCTATTTTCATTTCCAATAGACTAAGGATGATTTGTTTTCAATAAAATGCATGCTACCATAAACTCGCCTTTTACGACTCTTACCCCTTAAGTAATTCAGGGTAGAGTCGGGGTGACTGGATGAAGCTGAGTGCTTACTGGCCAAATGCCCTTCCTGACACCATGTGGAATTCGCAGCAGATGTTTTTTCTGTGCTCCCAGGAAGAGAGAAATATCTGCCGCTACCTAGGATTGAACTCTCAACCTTCTGAACGAGAGGCAATTAGCTTCACTGCAAGGCCACCATGCTGCACAGGTTGTCTTTTATTAAGCCAGTGCAAATTCAGAATATCAAACTCAACTCTTGCTCTGTAAGTTATTAAAATGCTGTGCTATTTTAACCCTCCCCAACCTCAGTGTCTTTTATTTATATAAACTTCAAATCCCAGAATTCCTCTTCCATCACGGTCATTGTAAGGATCCTGACAATGAAGTCCATAATTTTAGTGTCCACAAGATTTATCTACCTAATGCAGATACAGTATATCAAGGAATAGGCAGAAATCTACAAAGACTCTATTAATTTATCTGTAATAAATTGGCATAAGAAATGGGTGGTTGGATGAAGTTAGAGAAGGCTTATTCTAAATCTTTCCTTATCTCCTCCTCCAGCCTGCAAGATCATAATTTCCCCCTCTAATCTTGCAATGATTATTCATGGTGGAGTAGGAATTGAACATAAAGCAGGCCTTAAGTCACACTTTCATGTGAGATTTCTTTTGTGATAAAGGCACCCTAGTTTTTCATTTTCCTTGGCTCGAGTGAAACAATTTCTTTTCCCAGTCATATAATACTCATTACCTAGGATCTCTTCTGTTACATATACTGGACTCATGCAAATAAATCCCTTATTCAGACATAAATTTAAAAGATGGAAGTCTGAGTCTGTCTGTCTGTCTGTCTGTCTGTCTGTCTCTCTCTCTCTCTCTCTCTCTCTCTGTCTCTCTCTGTCTCTGTCTCTCTCTGTCTCTCTCTCTGTCTCTCTCTCTCTGTCTCTCTCTCTCTCTCTCTCTGTCTCTGTCTCTGTCTCTCT
>JANHFL010001780.1:26884-38275 GCA_032468155.1 Oxyrhabdium leporinum | reverse complement strand
CGCTTTCATGGCATTAGTTTGTAGTGCTTGTTCTTGAGCAGCCAGTATTAAACCTTCTGTTTCTTTCTTGATGGTTCTCATCTTAAGTGATGCCCATGTCAAGTTTTCATCACATTTTCCTTCAATGTTTTTCAAGTGCTGTGGTTTCAACGCTTTGGTTTTTCCATCTATTTAACCTGTCATCCAGCTATTTTTCCTTATATTCTGCCTTTGTTTCTGCTGTTTTTATAATGTTCTCCGTTTTCACAGCCTGCAGCAATTTTTCTGTACTTTGGGTCACATAATCATTCAAACTTCGTTTTTCTTCTTCTACACTTTGATGGATTTGCAATAGCCCTCTGCCCCCTATTTTTCTTGGCAGGCACAACCTGTCGATGTCACTTTGTGGATGTAAAGCATGGTACATATTCAAAAGTTTGCACATTTTCCAGTCCAAGTTTTCCAGTTCAGCCAAAGTCCAGTTGATTATTCCAGCTGAGTAGTGTATCACTGGAACTTCCCATGCATTAATGGCTTTAATTATGTTTCCAGCATTCAGCTTTGATTTTAATATTTTGTGGATTCTCCTGATGTATTCCTTTTGCATTGACTCTTTGAGTTTTCCATTCAAGATGTTATCTGCTTCCAATATGCCTTGGTATTTGTAACTGTCATCCTTTGCTAATTCTTTCACCATGCTTCAATTTCCCAGTTCTATTCCTTCTATTTTTTCAATTTTTCCTTGCTTCATTGATAATATAGCACATTTTTCAAGTCCAAAGTTCATTTTGATGTCACTGCTGAACAGTTGAACTGTATTGATTTAAGTCCAGTGGGGCTTTTGGCACACATTTTAAAGTCATCCATGTATAGTAAATGGTTTATTGTTGACTTGAGATTTGGTATCCCAGTTTTGTGTTTCTTAGGATTATTGTCAGTGAAATTAATGCAATGTTGAACAGTAGTGGTAGAAGTGAGTCCCCCTGGAAGATTTCTCATCTGATGTTGACTTCACCAATGTTCTCCCCATTTGCTGTTAGAACTGTTTTCCATTTTTGCACATTTGCTTTAAAAAATGTACAAATATTTTTGCTGATTCCAAAGTTTTCCAGACAGGTGTTAATCCAGCTGTGGGATAATGAGTCAAATGCCTTCTTGTAATCAATCTACGCCATATTTAATTTTTTCTTCATTTTGCATTTTTTTGTACCATTTTGTCAATGAGCAGCTGATTTTTGTTCCTCTTGATTTTTTTTTTAATTTCCTTTTTGTTCTACTGGATACAAACTGTTTTCCATCAGATGATTGAATACTGAATTTGCCAGTATTCTTGTAAAAAGTTTGAACGTTGTTGGCAGAAAAGTAATTGGGCAATAGTCCTTCATATATTTCAATTTTCTTTGCTGTTGCTATTGCACATTGTTTTAGTTCTTCCATGATTTCCATTATTGTTTTTTTTCCCTCCAGGTTGTATTTTTTGTGTAAACTATTTTTCAGCTTTTTGTTCTTTAGTTTTCCTTCTTTCAAATACTTTAAATTGCTGACATCCCCTCATAGGTTTTTTATTTTATTTTCAAGTTGAATTTTCCACTTCAGCGTACCAGTGGGTTTCTTTTTTTGGCATTTTATAAGCCAGTTCTGCAGTTATAAAGGCAGCTGTGTTATACATTAGTTGGTTGGTTTCATATAGTGTACTGGATGAGATGGAAGTTAAAATGTTGTTCACGGCAGTTGTTTGCTTTTTAGCCAATATTTCTAGATGTTGCATTTTCAAATCTGGGAAAACTTTATTACAGATCATGAAACATCTTTGAGCCATTAATCTTTTTTCCGGGTGTTTTTCCGGGTGTTTTTCCTTCCACAGTTGCATCATTCTTTTTTGAAATCTCCTGGCTGTTGGTTCTGCCTGATGGTAATATTTGATGATTTCTCGATTTTCTTCAAGTTTTGTGCTTTTGTTCCAGTCGCTTTGCAGTTGCACACCCTGGTTCCCTAGCAGTAACAACTGAGCCCTGGAGCCCCTTTTTTGACAGATGACCCGGATGATGAACAATCTAGTGTGGAATTTTGTTGATTTCTTCTCATCATTAGTGATGGTAGGTGCCTGGGTTGGTTCATGGTGGCTAAACCACTACTGATCCAAATACGGTAATCCCATAACTGTAGGAACTGCACCAGATAGCTGTGCAGGCCCAGCCACGGCAGCCTAATTGCCTATTTGGTGGCAGAGAGGCAGGATCTGGAATGGGGGGAGGGAGAAAGCAGCCTAACTGCCTGTTTTGTAGCAGAAAGGCATGATCAGGAATTATTATTATTGCTATTGCTATTGTTAATGTTATTGTTATTATTTCTTTTCTATTTTTTCCATTTCTGTAATTTCTATTTCTTATTCATTTTTTAGTTTATATTAGTTTTATCTTTGTAACTTGTAATAAATAAAAAATTATACAAGTTTCAATATTTGTTTTCTGAACATTGCTTGCATAAATAGAATTAATAATACATTATTGGCTTGGGAGGCACTATTAAGAAGTAAAGAAAAAATGACAACAAATACATGTCCTACTGTGTAAGTGAAGTTAACTAATTACTTCCTTAGTATCACTGTTTCATACCTTAGAGTGCTTTTTGAAGAGGCACTGGACTTTTTGCTTCTCATCCAAGAAGTGTTTTCAGATCTGACTGAATGGTGGAAAATGGAAGAACTTACGTTCCGTACAGTCATCTGGTGTTGGCATTCTTTGTGAGAGTCATTGAGACCACTAGAAGGTTTATCGGTGCTCTCAGATCACCTGAATAGTGCAAGTGGGTGTGGAACCATCTTGGAACTGCTGGAAGGACTATGTTGATTTGATAAAGGGATCAAAGAAGTCATCTACATTAAGAGTGAACAGCCGTTTTGCAACAGTTTTCTCAATGACTCTCAGAGACAGTACTAACAACCAGATGACTGCAAGGAACATAAATCCTTATATTCTCCACAATTCACTGAAGAAGCTTCTTGGATGAGAAACAAAATGCCTCTTGAAAATACACCTTTGGGACAATCACATGGATGATTGAGAATCTCCATAGACATTCATATGTGAGACTTTTTCTTCTCTTGTAAGGAGGAATAAACCACAATGCCTTGTGAATCTAGTTTCAAAAGTAATCATGATTTTCTCTAAAGAAGTGATTTTTAGATATAATGAAATGTAATTACATACCAATTGCTGACCACAATGAATTAAATCAGTCTAATGGCCGGCTAATCATGGGTTGTAAATGAAATAGGACCTCTTTGGACTTCCTTTGTAAAACAGCTGAAGGATGTCAATCGTACAGAACAGACAGAGTAGTTTACCTTAAGACTGTATCATACTATATAATAGTAGTTTTCTAACTTATTTATTAAATTACACTATTCACAAGTTGCAGTATTCAACTAATACTGATTTCTTATATTTGGGGGTTAAATCTGTATACTGTAAATAAATGAAGCCACATTATTGATTTAAATATGTAATATAGAGTTGTGAATGGCTTTTATTTAAAGTCTCAGAAAACCTCTGCAAAACATTTTATAACTGTATCTAATAGTCTGTTGGTTTTGTTAGTTTACTCTTGGTGAGGGTTGGTTTTTTTGGGTGGTCGTGGTGGTGGTGGTGGTATTCCAGATCTTACATTATATCTACTTAAGGTCCAAAAAAACAAGGCTATGTCCATGTCTTCCTCTTTTTTGTCTTTTTTTATCTTCATCCAAACAGCTATTTTAATATATATGAATTTGTTGCATTTTCTTTCTCATTACATTACAACAAAGTTGCATGGTTGAGAGTATTAATGGTTAATATTTTTGATTTAACATCATAGTTCAGTTAGACAATGTCCAACAGTCTATCATATTGTGCTTCTATCATACTGCATTTCTGTTTTCCAACAGAAGATACTAGATTATATGTTAAAATGTATATATTATATTGTTCTGTTACTTTAAAAAAGACATTATTGGCTTTTGACCATATGACCTAATATTCTTTGGCACATATTTGAACATACCTTTCAGTCTTCAAAATCCAAAATCTCTAGAGCAATGCTAATTAAATGTGCCTTGTCTGCTAATTACAAAGTTCTTCTAATTGTTGCTTTAGATAATTATGTCTACCTGAATCTTTTAGCAACTAGGGGTTGCTGTTTTTTTTTCATGACAGATATTGACAGTTTGACATTATTATCATCTTTCTGAAGAATGGCTTTTATTGGTATATATAATCAACCAGTATGTTTCTTATTACATATGTACTATAGAGGAAAGCACTTCCTATGACTCTATATCTTTTAAAAAACATTCTGTATTTTCTACCATTTTCTACCATTTTCTCTATTTTATTTCAAATTTAAAAATTTAAAACCATATAAATTTAGAATAATATGTAATCATAATTTTAATTAATCCACTTGTTTGACTTTGTGCTGTCAATCCAAAAACAAGGAATAAATAGTTGACTACTAAAGCTTCACTGGAATTATTGGATTCATACATGGTCTAATCCTTATTGGGGAGTTAAATCATTTTGCTTTCATTGCTTCTTTGAACCTTCAGTAGTTTTCTGAACATGAAAACATATGCTCCATCAATGTCAAGGATAGATTAATGAACACCAACCCTGGACTGATCACAAGGTGGAGCATGTTATTTTCAATTCCACATTTTAATCAATGATTCAGATTGTGTTCATTCCAGAACCTGAAGGTAAGAAAAAGGCAGATTGCATCTCTTTGCACAAGCCAAATAAATAAATAACAAGCAAACAAACAGTGTTATGTATAAGTTATGAAGCTGACTCTTCATTCTAGCCTTATGACTTTTTCAAAAGACCTTGTAGATTAATGCCTGGTTTACCAAAAGATTTAATATACTTCAGCTTGGACCATATCTTCTAATTATATGCTCAAATTATCTACAAAATGAAGGACATAATAAGCTAGTACTCGTCAAAATGATATGCAATTGCATTCAGTTTAAAATAATTGATACGGTTTTTCCATACACATGCACAAAATCTGAATTTGTATTTTTGTGATGTATGTCTCCTATCATGGTTTAACAATGGATCTCAAGCAACACAATGAGGGATTCAAACAGATAAAAGGAGGGTGACTGAACTAATATTCAATAGCAGAAATAGAGAATCTATTTTGGTTTTATTTAAAAGAAGAATATTTTGCTATGTGATGTACTCCATGAAAGCTCATTTGATAATAAGTGTATTGGGCTTTATTGCACTTTGTTTATTGGATGTTTTTGTTTAACCCTTTGACTAGTTTGCAAAATATTTCTACCACCACTGATCCTTCATCATAAAAATTCAACAGTGCCTTTTGAAAAGGAAATTTAAATTAGTTCGTGTGTTATGCTGTGAATCAGATTATATTTCATTTGAGAACAAACGGAAAACATTTTAACAAAATTTACATCAAGCCTAGCTACTACCTACACAATTCCCTATGTAACTGCATAATTCCAATAGAAAAGTTTCTGATGTACTGTATCTCACTTACTGACAAAGGCCAATGCCTGATTTATAATGAAAAAGTCAATTTGTAAATTGTTTAATGTACTGGAATAGAGAGAAGCTGAGAGGCTGTGAATTTTTGTCCTCTGTTAAGTATGGAAGCTGGTTTAGCATTTGAAGAATTAATGTAACAAATTAGTGAACTCTTTATTTATCATTTATATTTATAAGATTATCTCAAATCAAACCAACTTTGGATATCATACAGTTCGAACAATACAATATCTTAAAACATCACACATTGCAGATACATTCTGTATATAGACATACAGAAACAGAAAAAAAAATCTCATAATAGGAGAAAATATATACCACAACCAAAACAACAATACGCAATGAAATAAACCATGAGCTTTTTAAATTCTTTGCTTTTCTATTGCGACTGAATAAATGGTCTGTGTTTTTAAACATGCCAGTAAATGCTTATAGTTTTTTTCGTCATTTCCTTATTTCACTGATCATCTTGATATGCCTTCCTTCCTTCCCATCCAGCCATCCAGCCATTCAAACATTGCTATCAAAAAATTAAAGGGGAAAAGAATACTGCAGCACCTTCTGCAGAATTATTTTCATAATATTTATTAGCCTTAGAATTTGGACAAGTTAAGAATATATGTCCTTGGCTTGTTATTTTAATTAAAATGCCAAATGAAAATTTAGTTCACACACTAGCAATTTTCTGATAAGAAACAATTTACAGACATTTTAGTATGGAGGAATATTCTGCAAATAGAATTTCTTCCATGAAATTCCCTTCTAGAAAGGAAACCATAATCACATATTACATACTTTTATCTCCTTTACCACATATTCTTTTATTCCCATTTTCAAACATATAAGCTGCAAACTTTGCATCGCTCTGCTTCTTTTGGGAGATGGTTGCTGACCAGGACAGTCTAAAGTTTGTTTTGATTTATATATGTGAAATGCTATAAAATGATTGCAAAATATATTTTATGCAACTGACACACATGGAATTAATAACTATACATTACCAATTTGCATACAATATCAAGGAATTTTAAAGGTATTTTGCAATTCAGTTATAATTTGTAACGTGGCAGGTTTTCTAAAAGAGTCAGTTTGGTGCAGATTAGGGTATCAGGCCGGAAATACCTTGGCCCTAAGAAAAAAATGATGGCAATCCGCTTCTGAAATCCACATGTCCACAAAACTGAAGAGATTCTTCCAGGCTCACAGGCCAAACTCAGCACACAAACATACACACAAAGACTCACTGACCTAATAACTTGAAAATGTGTGGTGTAAAAATTTATTTTCAGCTGTGTTTCTAGTTGAATTGAATTGAATTACTTCAAATGATTTCTGAAATGATTTTTTTAAAAAAATAAAAGGATTAACAAAAGGAAAACAATTACAAAATGTTCAATAATGAACTGTTGGTTCAAACACCTTCTCCATTTTAGAAAGTTATAATGTAATTTTCAACCATGCATGACATTTTTTTTATTTTGGGGGATTAAATTGCTTCAGAGTTAATGCTGTAAGATTTCTTATTCCATGAGCAATATATATTTAAATAAATTACTCTCTCTTATTTTATAAACTCCTTTCTGAATATCATCTTCACAGAAATGGGTAACACATTTTAGAGCTAACGTTTAGCATTATGGGTTTCCAACCAACTGAAGTATCTTTCTCAACTGAGATTTAATATTTAGAAATGAAAATGTAAAATAGGTTTTTTAATGTTGTTACTTATATTTTCAAGGTATCTATACAAGTTACATGGGACTGATACTATATTTAAGGATCTAAATATTTCACAATCAAGCTGCAGCAGTTTTCTTCCAACAAGTCCTTCACCCATAATTTAGTTTATGCATTATTGATCACTGATTATTATGAGGTGACATTAATTGTAATTACGTGTAATGGATTTCATATGTTTATTTTTTGTATTCTATTCCTTACAGACTCCATCAGGGTGGTAGCAATCCATCAGTGAACTAAATAAGTAAGTAAAGGTTCAGTTATTACTTAGAATTCTTTTGAGACAAAGTTATATGTCTTCGTAAATAATAACACAAACCCATACATGAATGGGATGCCTTGTTAGCACTGAATAATATATTCTGAATATGATAAGTTGCTTATCCTCTTACTCCTGATCCATTATTCATTATTTTCATTAATAATGTAATTAAAAGTGTATTGCAATGCAACACATAACAATTATTCTTTTGCCTTAGAGGTGACTCCATTTCACTTTAGTGGATCCCTTCAATTTAGCTGAACATGAAACACAATTAGAAATTAATCCTCTAAAGTCACTAAACCTATTTTATTGAATATAACATTTTTAATCTCAGAAGTTCCCACTGATCTATATTGTTGCTTTTATCACTTAAAAGTTTCATTCACTTTTGAATTATAACAATGTATGAATTGGACTGTTATTTCATAACTTTATTCTGGAATATTTTTTCTTCAGAAATTCTTAAGGCACCTAGAGTTATGTTTTATAAAGAAACTGTTAAAAATCCCACTCCACTTTCTGTGTGAATGCTGAGTAGAAGCTATTGCTTTCATTTTTGTTTTTCCTCTTTCTCTTACTTTTTTCTATATGCTTATTTTAAATGTTATTTTCACTGTTTTAATTCACTATTTGTATTTTATTATAAACCATGGATATCAGTAATTAGGTAAAGTGAGACATATATTAAGCAAACAACATTAATTACCTTGACAACAATAATTCTATTGATTGAACAAAGACAGAAAAAATCTAATTAATTCATGTCAACTCCCTGTAAACAATTAAGTGAATCCTAGAATTTTACTTGGTTTTATAAAGAACTGTCTTAATAGATTAAACTTGTGTCATTTTTAATCAGATACTTTTCCTGGTAGATATAGTAATGTTGATAGAAGAGGCTGGATAACCACCAGTAAGGACGTTTGAAAACTTATTCCTTTACCAAGAAGAAGTTGGACTAAATGGCCCCTTCCAACTCTAAGATTCTAATAGTCTCTGAAAAAGTCAAAAGAACCTCTATGTCCTTTGTAAGAGGCAGCTTGGATTGAAAACTGTGGTTAGAAAGTAAGAAAACAAGACAAGGAAATGGTTTGATGCGTACTAACCATGCTTATGGTTTAAGGAAACAGGATTTTAAACATAGCATGATTTCTCTGAGCTCAGAAACAATGGACACCAAGAGTTACTTAAAATGGAAGTCAAAATTCATCTTCTTGCAGACTCAGCAGAAAAAAACAAACCCACAGGTTAAATGAATCTGTCAACTCTAGGTTCATGCATGTAACATTATTAGCATTACACATGGACCAAATCATGAATAAGTCATTTTTTCTTCCAGAAAGGATAGCCTGTATTCCAGAAACAGAAAGAGATGGAGTTGTTAGGAAGTCCTTAAGTGTAAGACTGAATAAGATACATAAAATTCAGGGATTTTTATTATTATTTTTAAGGCAGACAAATGGTTGGAGTAGCAGTTTTAGCAGTAGATAGTCAATCAATCCTACAATTGCATTATTATTTCCACAAGGTGGTGGCTCTTCCAAGGCTTAGCCTTGGCACACAAAGTGGTTGACAGTTTAATCGTTTTATTAAAACTCTCTTGATGCAAAAAAAAAATATGTCTGTCTGATGGAAGATTTAATGTTTGCCTGAATTCAGAGAAATACAGTCTGCAGAAAGAAATGCATGCTAAAGATCTCATCAACATCTTAGAGATCAGTTATGCTTTATGCTCCCCTCTTTTTGATCAGCATTTGATGGCAGAAAAGCAGAAACAAATGCTCCAGGACAGCTGAAACTGTGGAGCTCTGATTTTTCAAACAAAAAACAAGCTCAACATTGCTGAGAAATCCATGTATATTTTATTTTACTTTGTCTTATTAATTCTTATCAATACTTCCAATCTTGCCAGAATAAAGCTACATTAGACTTTTTTGTTCCCTTTTCTCTTTTAAAGCCATGTATTTATTAAGTGTGTATTTTATTACATGGGATGAGAGAGGATTCACACAAATGTTTGTGTTTGTCCAACTGCAAGAATGCTGACACATCCGAGTTACCCTTTTCAAGATGGTTAGCATATCCTGGCCAAATAATTGTGAATCAGGACATATGCTACTGGATTATGTGGGAGATGGAACATCCAAAGCTGGTTTCCTGCAGAAATCCAAGTGCCATATTGTTTTTATCAGTAGCAATGTGAAATAATAATATGAGTTGGGACTAGAGTCCATCTTCTGGACCCACTGTGTTCAGAATCTGACATTGGTTTGCCTATTGCATGTTCTTTCCACTTTTAAAAAACTGGATTCAGCAAGATCAAGGACAAACTAGAGAGATTAGAGGCTGTTGAAAGAAATCCAATTAATATTTATTTATTTATAGGACTTCTGGCTGCACTTCCAGTACCATCAGAGGCGAGGACTGCGAGCTCCATGGCCCAGCTCTGGGCTTGTAGGTACCTTGTAGGTTGAGGAGACCTGCAGCTCTCCTCCCTGACTTGGAAAATCCCCCTCATCTGAAGATGAGGAGCAGTCAACATGGCTGCCATGAAGCTGGGGACAGCCAGAACACCTAAGACAGTGCAGGAGCAAAGAGAGCAGTGAACAGAGACTGTGTTGCTGGGTGAGATGATTCTTTTTCCTTTAAAAATTACCCCAAGGATAAAAAAAAATCTGGAGAAGAGACTCTAAAAATATAACTGTTTAAGCTGTGGAAGAAAATATTTTTAAAGAGATTTATGTTGAAAAGTATGTTGAGACCGCCATCTACTGATGAAAGGAAAAGTGACTCCTAGACTCCTGGAAATTTACAGAGGAGGAAATACTTGATATTTGGTGGCTGTGATTTCTAGCTGTTTATTGCCTTATGCTTACCAGAGGCGGAAATAAGAAAGACATTTTATAAAAGAGACCCTGGGAAGCTAGAATAAAAGACTAAAACCACAGAGTAGACTTAAAGAACTTGGAAAATATCTTGGACTATCAGAGTATTGAGTAAATGCTGGAATTGGCCCATTTAAACAATTGATCTTGTTTTGAAAGAAATGGAGATTGAGTGAAACAAATACCTGCTGGAAAAAAGGCAGTATGGAAATCTGAGAGGAGAGCCTCATTTATTAAACCATACTTGTAGGATTTTGGACTCTCTGAACTCGATTGAGGCGTGATTGTTTATTCCACTTTTATCGCTATTATGACTGCAGTTGAAAGAACAGCTGTGGAAATGAGAGGATTTCTTAATGAGATGACCTTGTTGTTCCAAAATATTATGAATTTAATCAATGGTATGGATCAGAAAATGGAAAACATTTTGCAAAGAACAAGAACAAAGATCAAACTGCCGATGAACTGATGGAAGCAACAGAAAGATTGGATGAAATAGACCATTTAAGCCAGCAAATGGAACACAAACAAGGAAAAAATATAGATCAGAAAAATCAGCAAATAAAGGAACAGCTCGATGAAGAGGAAAACTAGATAAATGGCAAGCAAAAGGAGTGGAAAGAACAAATGGATTGGCCACATCAATAAATAAATTAAGGACTGGAGAAAAAAATAGGATTGACAAATCAGCTGACAAAGGAAGAAAGACTGAAGAAAATAAAACAGATAAATGAACAACTGGAGAGATAAGAAAATATCTTTGATAAGGAGATTGGGATATGGGCAGATAACTGGGAGAAGTGGCAACACAAGATTATACTGGGAGAAATGTTTAGATTGAATAAAAAAGAGATAGATGAAGACAGAGATAAAGATGAGGTGTGTGGAAGACTAATTAAAAAATGGATAAGAATTGAAGCACTAAAGAGAAGAAGAGATGATGGATAGAAAAATTGCCCTTTAAATATTA
>JANHFL010001780.1:13192-26784 GCA_032468155.1 Oxyrhabdium leporinum | reverse complement strand
ATAGATAGATAGATAGATAGATAGATAGATAGATAGATAGATAGATAGATAGATAGATAGATAGATAGATAGATGACTTCTGCCTATTATTAAAAAATTCTAGGCAGTCAATACTATGCTTTACCATAAAAATAAACCAATGCAATAAAACATATATAGAAATTTGATATCATTCTAATAATCATGTCTAATTCTTGGAGATTGCATAGAGGAAGCCTCTGCAGTTTTCTTTTTCAGAGGTGGTTTAGCATTGCCTCCTTCCTAGGGCTTAGAGAAAATGGCTAGATCAGGGGCACTCAGCTAGCTTTAAGCCTAAAGCATGACTAGAACTCATAGTCTCCAGGTTTCTAGCCTAAATATGTCTTAACCACTACAGCAAACTGGCTCTTTATATAGGAATATAATAATCTCAAAATCACAGTAATATAAAGATGGGCACATGGTGCCCATCTACTCCAAGATGGAATCTTGGAGTAGATGCAGTAAAAATTAAGTGATTTGTGAATTACTAGTCCTCTAAATTCAGTTATGTTTGCATCTAACTCACAATATTTTGAATGAAATCAAATATGAAAGAATATATATATATATATATATAAACAATCCATTCTTGCTGTTATTTTATTTGATATGTAAAGTCTAACTTTCCTTTTGTGGAAATTACAAAAAGGGAAATCAAAGAAAGATGAGATACTTTTACTACAGCAAATGTGCCTGTTAAACAAATGTTTGGACATTTGCCTGCTTGTTTGTTTGGCTTCAGGAAAAGCATCAGAAACACACAAACGGTTTCCATTTGGAAGCTAAATTGAAAACAACCTTGTGCTTTTTAAAGGAAGGCTAACAGCTGAGGTCACTAGAGTATAGTCTAATAGTGCTGCTCTGCCTATAGTTTGCAGGCATTCTGCGAAAAGAATAATATTATACAGATTATCCTGCCTCTCCCTTTGAAAAATGTATAAAACACAATCCGACAGCAGGACAACAATGAATTTTCAGGAGGAATCAGGTGCTTTGAAAAACTTTCATTTCACCTTCCCCTTTTCCTCTTCATCCTAGGACCCATTAAACATTAAACTTTGATTTAGAAACTTCCACTGATCATGCCAATAGATCACTAATTGTATTTTCTCAGCATGGAGATGCCGACAGTTCAGTATTTTATAGAGTTTGGCTTAGAAGTAATAGAAGATTCACAATTGTATGTATCATTTTTTGCTTAATTGTTGAGGTCAAACATAATTCTTTGTATAGAACAGTAACAATAACTGAATTACTTAGAGTTACTGTGAATAAGCAACATATGAATATGTATCATCTGTTCATGCCTGTAATCTTCTCATTGAGTAAGCAAGTAAGACTAACTACATAGAACAAACTAGAAAAAGTCTGCTTATTAGAATTTCTGAATCCCTGAGTCATTAAACAAGCTGAGATTTTTAAACTGCCAGCAAACCAACTCTAGCATCAACTGCATACCATTCCTTTCTAAATAATTTAGAGTGCTGATGCAAAGAATGGACTAAAACCAACATTTTATCCATAGTAACCTAGAATAAATCAAGCATGTTAAATGTGTAACAATGAAATATCATAATGGAAATATTCAGAAAAAGATGATGCTTCTATCAACAATTATAGATCTAACTGCAAACATTCTATATCTATAGAGATATCATTAAGATATTTTAAAGACAATTAAAACTAAAGAGTGCATAAACTCTGTCTCTTCTTTAATTAGTATGTTATCTATCACAGTTTTAGAAGGACTACATAATTAGTTATTAGAGGAGCAATTGTCCATTTGCCTATTTGGCTTGACATAAATTTATGTTTAATATCTACCTTTTGCAGGAAAAACTTAACATCAGCTTAAAAAAAAGACACTTTGTTGTTGTTTTTTTGGGGTGGGTGGTGGGTGGGTGGGTGGGTATTAGGTTGGTGTTTTTTTTTGAGAGAGAGAGGTTCCCATAAAGAGTTTCAAAGTATATGAGATAAATCTAGCACAGATAAAAATAGTATGAACTTACCATTGAAATTTACTGCCCGGATGTAACTAAGCAACTCTTTGCCATCAATTGTACTCATGCGAGGACAAAGACCAATGTACCCAGGGCAAAGTTCTTTATGCATGTTGTGTAATGCATATGCCATTGAATATACTGCATCAATGACAAACTGAACCTTTCCTTCTTGTTCATAAGAAGAATCTCTTGCAATTCGTTCCAAACCTGTGAAAAAGAAGACAGACAAGGAATCATTTTACTAGACTAGACACTGAGGCAAATCTATGTATTGAATATTTCGTGTTGTACAAGAAGGTTGTGAACTCAAAATTAATTACACATCCTTGGCAGATTGAATGCTTCGACACAGTTGATATTCACAATATATTTCAGCAGCTAAATGAGAAGCTGGGGAAAGTGACAACTTATTTTGGAGACAGGAGAAAACGAATCCTATGAGGTTATTGGGATTAAACACTTATGGATGGACTCATCATTCATTGTTGTATAAAACAGTATTTTTTAAAACTTGGCAACTTTAAGATGTTGAAGTAGACACTTCTTAGTTGCCAAGTTGCCAAGTTTGAAAAACACTGGTGTAAAATAATATACAAATCTGAGTTAGACAGTCTTTCTAAACAGAAAATTTAGAGAAAGTTCAAGAATTAGAACAGTATGATAATCAAAAAGTATTAAGTTTTCATTCAAACATTAATTTGGGAAGACAACATTAAATGAAGCAAATCTGAGTTACATTAAATATAACTAAACAAACATCTACACCAGCCTTACAAATGCACATGATTATATTCAGGCCATTGGATGGGGGGAAATGCTTTAATATTTAATCACAAAGAAGTACCTGTTAGAAGATTACCATATTTGCCATCAGTCTTCCAAATTTGTCTTATAAATTAGGTGATAGAAAGAGGAATTATTTTAAGAAAAAGAACCTATTCAGGATGCTGTTTCCAAACTCTTTGTTTTCAGCTAAGTAATTCTTGCAGAACAACTGGCTAATTATATTTAAACCGTTGCAGCATTTGTACAATTCAGGTTTAATTTAAATGGGGAGACTACTTTTATATTCTTCCCATTCATTCCTGTGGTTGATAAAGCATTTTGGAAGGAAGGTGTGTTTCAGTCCATTATTTGTATTAAAATGGGGTATGGTTCCTACTTCTAAGCTGGTATTGGCTTCAGAGGTGAAGTTCATACATCTAAGAATATATCTAAGAATTGCCAAGTTTCACAAACACTATTTTCAAAAACTATTATAGATTTAAATTAAGGCTTACATATAGCTCTTTTAAAGATTATCTTGATTGCTCACATATTAAAATTTTTGGATAATTTGGCCACCTAGTAGTATTCAATTTATGGTATTAGTTGCTGATATTCTCACACAAAAATTAAATTGGTCATACATCTGATACAGATTAACATTAAGTATAATTATCAGAGGCCAGAAAAAGGCAATTTAGGAAGACAAATATTTGATACACTTAAGGAGAAGCCATAAGTGTTTATCTCTGAATCATCCTAGCTAATCACATTCTTAATTAACTCTGAAGAGTGAAGAAGGCTTCAAGCTTTCCTTGGAGTTATCTGCTGAAAGCGCTAAGCATAAATGAATTGAAAAACACTTCCAGGACTGCTTGCTACTCTAAGAAGTCATGTGTTTTAAGCTAACCAACTTTACTATTTACAGTATATTATTCAGCATACAATCAGGGCCTTAAAAGCAGATCTGAGAATAAAGGCATAATGAGCCAACAAATGAATAGCAGTCCAGTAAAAGCACAAGTATATTTTTTCATTGCATTTGGCAGTTGCAACTCATTTATTTTTCAGATTGATGTTTGCCAGATAAATTACTGTCTCTAGACAGCCATCCTATTCATATAAGTACTTTCTGGGTCCAAATTGAGGGTTCAATGATGGAAAAATAAGAGCACAACTGGGTAATCAAATTCTGCCCCTTTTTAACACATGACATACACATCTCATACATGTAAAAGGGGCAGGGCTTTGATAACCCCGTTGCATTTAAACTAGCTAACTTCTCAAATTAGGGACATAGAAAAGAGAAGAAATGCAACATTATGGGCAATTAAATATCCACAGTCCCCTCCCATTTTTCTATATACACTAAAATCTAGATATGATTGAACACCGTAAATATCCTATCCATTTTTGTACATTACTCTTCCATTTTCAATGTCATCTTTAAATGTTTTTACTTAATAGATGCAGAATCATTCAGAAGAAAAATCATGTTTGTTCTTAATCATTACAAAAAACATAGGGCATGTATTGTTCCACTACAATACTTCCTCAGTAAATACTCCTCTTTTAGTCATAAACATGCATCTTGTAAATCTTAAAGCTTCAACACATTTGTAACAGAAAATCAATCAGAGCTATTTCCCAATGTCATCAGTAAACCCTTCAAAGCAAAACAAAAATGAAGTTATCTGCATGGAAGTAGAAATACAAGAGGAACAAGGGTTGTCAGAATGAAATCAGATGTAGCCTTAGGTTTTGTTTTGTTTTTTTAATTAACCTTGTCCCTCGATATAATATATATTATAATATGATATGACCCTGGATTTACTATATAATATTAAATCAGAGCATAGCTTCTAAAAGTTTTACCAATCCCTTTTGAAAGTTTTACTGATTCTATATTTTCTTCTGTTTAATCAAGTAACATATTACATTTCTGTGTTATGTGCACATATATACAGGAAACAGAGAATACGAACAATGAATTGTGCTAATGAGCTCAGAACATCTCTATAAGCAGAATATAAAAACTGAACATTCCAGGAGCGAATTTCGTATGGCAAGAAAAATAGGCAAAAGTAAGTAGAACAGATCATACTGGAGGTTTTAAAGGAGAGGAAATCGGGCAGAAAAATATATTTCAAATGCATCCATATGGAAGAGGCAGCTGGGGAGCACCTTGCAAGATTACAGACTGCTCTGTTCTTAAATCCTTCCTCTTAGCCAAGTGATAAAGGATGGAGTTAATACAAAAGAATTCTAGAAGTCATACTCTGAATCTTTCTCACATTTTTTAACTGAATCATCTATACCACTTGATACACCTTCAAATCAAGTTCTCATACCCCCAAATGTTGCTTTTGCCACAATTTAGGGTTTTGTTTTGTTTTTTTTCAGTATGAAACTGTCTTTACATGTAGTTTTAATGTCCAAATCTAGTCTTCAGACCTGGAATTTTCTTACGATCTCCTATCTAAAACTAACTAGATTTGACCTCTTTAAAGTTTTTTGTTTTTTTTTAAATAGTAAGTCATGATGGTGTTGCCACTTGTCAGGACTCTTAAAAAATCTTAAAAGTTATGTCTTCTTTGACTTAAGCACGAATGGCAATTTTATGAATGGCCAATAGTTTCCATGTAGTTTCATTGACAAAAATGTGGAAATGATTGGCCTTTACCTTCATCCCATTTTATTGAGGTGATATTCCTTGGTGATTTTCCATTTTAGTACTAATCAGGTCTGTCTATGCTTAGATTGGAAAACATATTTTTTGGAAACAAAGTACTAAAAATAATACTTAAAGTAACAAATTAAATTTCTTGACAAACATTTATACAAACTGAACGTTGTAGAAATATACAAAAACAGGATATGAATCTTTAATGTTATCTAATTAAGGTAAATTTATATTAAGTCTACTTCTCTAGGATTACTTTTCAGTCAAATTTAGAACTCATTATTCAAAGGTCTACTTCTTGACTATACAATTAATAGATAGCTAACCTCTTTATTTACAACATAATCTTTTATTTTTTGAATCCCTTGCAGGACCCATGAATCATATTGCAATATCAATTAAAAACAAACTTATTAATTAACACAATATGTCCTTCTCTAATTATAGAATGATTGCAATAATGCAGTTGGACTTCCTCCCTCCTAAGAAAAGCTGAAAGATTTAAGCTTTCTCGAAGACACCATCATTCCTCTTTCTAAATGTTTACAAGGAAAAAAGCTGCTGAGAATATTATCTATCCAGTTGTTTCAAGAACCTAAAATAGTATAATTTAACTGGATAACAGTGACACATCAACCTAATTGGTTGTAAAATTTAATTATAACTGTGCTTTTCAAAATAAATGTTATAAATAAATATAGCTATAAAATGATGCATATTGTAAAAGCCATAAATACAAGTCAATCCAGCTACAAAATGTCTTTTATGTCAGTCTATTTATTAAATATATTTATGTGTTATGTCTTAATCTATTAAATATATTTGTGCTGAACTCAGGAAACCAAATTCTAACTTTCCTAATTTAAAGTAAGCCACTAGGTCCAGATATGCTAGTTTTCACTTTTAGTTATATATCTTGCATTTTCTATAGCCATTGTCAAGACACTTGGCTTGAAATAAAATTAATGCCTTGAAAGATTATAAAGGAGTAAAAATTTAATTTCTCAGTGGATTAAAGGGACTGCCTTACCAGAAACTGTTTGATACATTGAAATACATATCAGCTAACCCCAAAAGGGTTTTGATCGATTAGCTAGTCCAAAACCTTGGTAGGAAAATATCTAATGCTGAATCCTTGTCTTTTTCCTTTCTTTGTTACTTTCTATATTTTCACTAGCACCCTGGAGCATGAAAATCTTGTAAAAAATCATGATTGTTAAATGAAGCTGCATAATCCATATGCAATCTCCTAAGCATGAACACAGATATCCCAAGTGTTCCCTGTATCCATTTCCATTTCTAAGATACAAAGGACCTCCATCAAAATAAACAATTCTGTGACTGATGGACTTTAATCTTTCCAGTTTTGTATCATATAAATTTCCAGAGCTAACAATTCATAGTCATTTAATTCAATATTTAATCTAGGGCTTTATGTCACTTTAATTAATACTGGTCAGATTGAACCTGTTTAGATCATGGAACAACACTTCATAAGATGCTAGTTATCATTCCTGCAGAAAAATCACATTTATTTAAAGCTAAAGCTACAAACTATCTGAGTGCGATTATACTTTGAAGTAAAAAGGAGGAATTGGATTTTATAGCCATCAAGTGTTTGGCAAAATGTAAACTTTTGTGATAGTGAGAGATGTTGGCAATAGTAATTCCACTTTCTCTTAGGAGTTCTATTATAAAGGGATTATAATAGTAAGAACAGTTTAAATAAAATAAGAAACCACCATTACTATTTTAAAGCTAGAGATGTTGACATGTACAGACCTACAGAGAAATTAAATGCAAGCATCCGAATCTTAGCCTAAAATTGAAATGTACCTGTTTGAAAATGGAATATAATAGGAAGACTAATGCATGTGTTTTGATAAGTGATGGATAAGAAGATAAAGGTGTGTGAAAGAAAATGTATCCTTTTAGAGGGAGCCTTATTCACATAATTTTAGTTGAAATCCCAAGGACATAATTCTGTTTATGGTTGTCCTTCTTTTCTCACATGTTTCTCAATTTTCTTTTTAAATGAAACCAATTAAGGTGAAAAATATGGAGCAGCTGAACAATTTGATTTTAGTCACAGCACCAAGCAGGGTTTCCTTTTGAAAGTACAAGAATCTAATGAATTCATGAATCATCTGGAGTTGTTTTTAAAAGAAAGACCTTCATGCAAACTCTTTGTCATCGTTCTTGGCCTCTAATTTATTCAGACTTAACTCTCATTCTCACTTATCATCAACCAATTCCATGTGATTATCTCAATAGGATGACAGTATCATACATATCAATAGGTAGTATCATACATATCTACTGAAGTCAAAAATAGACAAGAAATATGCTATTACAAAAAGTAATCATATTACCACCAACCAAATTAGACAAAGATTTTAACTGTATGCCAAAATGTGTCCTTTTCTGAATTTCATTATGCTTTTGGGACTTAAAAACCTAGAAAGCTAGTTTTGAAGAAAGGACTTTTTTTCTTTTTAGAAAAACACCAAAGTATTAGTCCTAGGTAAATAATAATTCATAATCTCTAATGAATTAATGCAAATAATGGACTATATTTAGAAACAAAATTGCACTTCTGAAGAAAGGCTGTGTGTTGATATATGTGTATGCACACATACACACATACAAATATAAATACAGTAATATGCCTTCAACCAAAATAATAATTCTTCATACATTTTGGTTTAATTTGTCAATATTCTCTTTCAGGCATATTATTTCAAAATAACATGTCCTATCTCTGATTCAGTGTTCTTCTGCAATAATATGAAGGCAACAAGTAAATTATGATTTAATGCAGTGATGGGACGAATCTATAGGAACTTGCTTAAAAAAGTAGGGAAATATACTGGAAAAAATAAACAGGGAAGAAAAGAAAGATCAAGAAAGTTTAGAGAACATAAGCTAATGATAAAAAGTAAAAGATGGAATTGCTGGACTTTCCATTCAAGTCTGTAAAACTTCCTCAACTTTACAAAGAGGCCTAGCTTTGAAAGATCTTGCTTCCCTCATGGAGAATTGAGCCATTTCCTGAACAATTATACCACAGAGAATATAATAAAATAATTTGGGAAAAGAGGAATGATGACATAGATTACAGGACCATTAAGGATCCCAGAAAATGCATTTCAGAGGATGAACATGGCTTAAAGCAGGGCTGTCAGACCCAGGTCCACAGACCAAATGCACTGGCCATGCCCATGCCTGGTTTAATGAAGGGAGGAAAAGTCCTGATATGTCACATGACGCCGCCATGACAGCATGAATTTGACACCCCTGGCTTAAAGGAAAATCATCTTTTCTCAAGTTATGCAGCTGACCTTGCATAAAGGTAAAGGTAATAATACAAAAGGTATTCTATGAGCAGTATATTTACAAAATGAAGCTGCCTTTTACAATTGACTGGTGGTAATTTTGTCAGTGCTGATGGTGTTCGAGTGGTGCTAAAAATTGTACGAGATTGCATCCAAACAACCTACTATTTTCTTTATTTTCTTTTGCCACAGTCATTCTATTTCTATTTGAAAATCTTTGTATTTTGTGATTTTTTTTCCCATTCTTTCTCTTCTATTTTGCTTTCTTCAGGTACTGCAACATCCATGAAAAAGGTTTTTGTGTGTGTGTCTTTCTTATCATTATTTGTTAAGTCTGGGGTGTTGTGTGAAAGATGCTTGTCTATTCGAATTCTGAAGTCGTAGAGCACTTTAGCTTGTTATTTTTTTATTACTTTGTCTATTTTATGATCCCATCAGTTCTTATAAACCAACATTTCCCTTCCCTTCCCTATTAAAATAAAATATTTGGCCATAGATTTCATTGGGAATGAATTAGTTCTGTGTGATGTTTTAGGAATCAAAGAAAATAATTTGCCAATCATCACTGTCACAAGTAACATTACCCATTGGCATAATCCCTCCATAGTTTGGCAATTATATACAAGTATTGTATGTGTATATATGTTTGTGTGTGAAAGAGAGAGAGACAGAGAGACTCTGAAACACATAAACAAAAAGGGATGCTTTAGGGCTTAAAATATTTGAGTTTAAAAATGAGTGTGGAGGCAGAGCTGAGGAGGGAGGGGGGAAATAGCCCTTGCAGAAAGTTGCATATAATAGTTCCATGTACTAGATAACAGATTAAGTATTTCCAACTTTTCTACTCAAAACTAAAAGTGAATTCAAAAGAACGGGCAGTTTGTTTTTGTTTTTAACATTGATGCACAGATCGATTTCTTATATACAATAACATGCATAAAAATATACTATCAGACTGACCCCCCAGGATATTCTATTTTTAGCATTTCTGGCACTTGATTATAATAACTCTACTAGATATCTGACCATATTTTAAATGTTATTATTTTTGGATTTTAATTAAATCACTTCTCCAATGTACCAGATTGAATGTGAAGATTTCTGGAATGTTGTTTAAGAAACATAATGTGATTATGCTAATAGAGGAAGGTATGAGTCTGTTTTTAGTTTACTGTACCAGTTGTTTGATTAATTCATCCAATCATCATAAAGATCAGTGCATAAAATAATGATTGCTTGTCTGATGGAACATGCTCAAACTGCTGTATTTCAGATAATGAGCTTCATGGAATAAATTGAAATCCAACTTTAGAAATAATGACTCGAAGTTGCAATGAAATGCACACAGGTGCACCGAGGCATAGGTTGGTACACAAATTGACACCAACTCTATTATAGAGGAAATAGGAATCATAACAGCCAGTTTTAAAGACATTTAAATATTTTTTTGGAAATATTTATTCAGGGCTTTGATGAGGTAGCCCCTTTATTTCACTGTGCAACATACAACTCAGATGTAAAATTGTGCCAAGGACTGAGAGTGAGATGGCAGGATTGTATTAGGTTCTTCAACTAACATGTTCAAACAGACTTAAGTCACAAGAAGGTACTTCAACTCATGCAAACTCTTTGTACTTTGCTGTAATGCAGGTAACACCAGATTTACACTCAATCCTGAATAAGTGTCAAATTATTGTAATTAAAGAAACACTGATGTATAAGCAGTCCTCTGAGGTGGACCACACTAGGAAATCAAAGCCATAAAATCCTTCATTTATAATAAAGAATTTTGCACATCACAATGTGCTTTCTCTCTCTTCCCCTTTATCTTGAGAGAAATAGGAAGGGTTTTCTCTGAGATGTTTACTTGGGTTACAGATCTAGCCTGGGTTCAGATTTCATTTATCTAAACACTATCTTTTTTGCACCTCCTGTTCATCATGGTTACTTTTTCTGTCCATTACAAGAAATATTTTTTATACCGCCTTATTTATTATTAAATTCAGATTACCCATCTCTCATTGAACAGGACATAAAATACAGAATAGAAAACTACATATTTAGATGTGCATCATTAATAACTAATAGTACACCAACAATTACAAGATTGTGAAGGTATTTTTGGCTTTGGTACCATTGACCAGAATCCAAAAGAGCTCAACCACTTCATTATATCAAAATGAGCTTTTAGCTTTTATTTTCCAAACAGAAGGAAATTTCAAAAGCGGGTTACCACCTCATAAGTGTTCAGCATTAAATGAAAAAGCAAAACTATATATACTATTTTGGATATACAAGCCTTTTGTCATGTCTGAAACAACTACTTTCAAACAATAAACTCTCTGAATATCCAACAATTACTTTAGGGAAGCATCCAAACTTTTCCAGAATTATTCCATCACAAATAGGAAGAATTCTATATAGAATTTTTATATAGAATTCTATATATAATTGGTAAAGTTCAAATTTCTATATAATAGCATCTTTTATCTAGAAATGAGTGTATTAACTCATTGAAATGTAAAGTTAAAATAAATCCCCTCTATGATTTTGTAGCTTGTTTTACAGGGGTTGCATGGAAAGAAAATGAGAGAGACCGTATGCAATCAAAAGAAACTCTGGATGTAGTGTATATAAGACAGCAGCCCAATTTGATAAAACTCATCTGCATGATGATCTCACTGACTAGCTTATTACTTATTAGCTGCTTATGAGCCAGAAAATAAAATAAATACCTTATAAGGAAAACCCATCAACACAGTTTGCCATCTGGTCAGGGCCAGCTCTAGAAATGTTGGTGCCCTAAACAAAGTCATATTCTGGCACCCACTCTGGTTTCAAACATCTTCCAATTTAGTTAGGAATTTCTAAAACATGCTCTTTTTTTTCTTAATTATATATAACCTTTGAGTTGGACACAGGGTGTGCCTTTGCTGCTTTTCACTTTTTTATTCTGTTCTTTGGAAGTCTTTTGACTTCCTTGATCTCCAAGATAAGGCATCCCTAGAGCTGCTCCTGATGTGGTGTCAGGTTTAGCCCAAGAATGATGCAAAACAATCCAGCCAGAGTTCAGTTCTTTATTTGCTTACATACAATACCGTGTTTCTTCTAAAACATGACCTACCCCAAAAAGAAGGCCCAGCACTGTTTTGGGAACATGTGTTAAAATTAAGCCCTAACCCAAAAATTTCACCTTACTTAAGCACGTGCACAGCTGGTCCCTGCCATTTTCTCATGTCGCTTGCATTGCGGACAACACGAGGTGAGGAGGTGAGGGGGGGAAGGGCGGAGGGAGAACTTACCCCACTCACCCCACACACCTTGCCTGGCCACCGGGCCGCTTCTTTCACGGCCAAAAGGAGTGACCCATTTGTTACCATGTGCCTCACTGGGCTGCCGAGCTGCTTCTTTCACGGCCAAAAGGAGTGACCCACTCATCCCGCCTGGCCACCTGGCTGCTTCTTTCATGGCTAAAAAGAGCGACCTATTCACTCCATGCACCTGGCCCAGCCTCCAGGCCACTTCTTTCATGACCGAAAGGAGTGACCCATGCACCCCACGTGCCTGGCGCCGGGCCACTTCTTTTGCAGATGAAATGAGCAATCCGTGCACTCCACATGTTGCTCGCTCTTTTTGGCCCTGAAAGAAGTGACCCAGTGGCCAGTCAAGGTGCGTGGCGGAAAAATTAGGATATCCCTTGAAAAGAAGTCCTAGCCATTTTTTCGGGGGTCAAAAGAAAATAAGAGCCTGTCGTATTTTCGAAGAAACACAGTAGATAGGATTGTCCCAGACTAAACCCTTACTATTCTCACCCTAATGGATTTACCCTGGGACACACAAGGGAGTGGCTATCTTTACTCTCTTCCTTAGTCTCCTATACAGTTGCAAGCTGTGCTGCCTCTTGTCTCACCCACTTCTTAGAATCTGTTCCTCATTTGTGGGAAATTGCCATTTCACTGTAGTCCATCAACTCCCATTCTGTAGGCACCATCTCTCATATGCGATGAGCTAATGGTTTTTGAAAACCTTCTATCTCAGGTGTTATCATATGTAATTGGAATACCGTAAGAATTATATTCCTTTCTTCACTAGTAGCATAACCCAATCATGCATGTTTATGATCAGCAAAACTATTTATTTTTTAAATGGAAATGTTTTAAATTCAGTTTTTAAAAAGTGGCATTTTGGAAGTTTTCTAAAAATATATTACTGAGTATTATCTCAATCTGTATTTTTTCCTATATCACATTTTCTTTCTTGGGGGAAGGAGTCCCTTTTCACTGTGGAAATATTGCTCAGTGGTAATTCCTGCAACCTGCATACAGCAAGTTCAAATTAGTACGACTTCAACGCATAAGAGAACCAAAGAAAATATTGGCAATAATGTGAGGAAAGTATCCTGTACATATATTATTTAAAATAAAATAAGATGCCCAGATAAGTTATTCAAAAGCACTTATATATGCAATACAACTCTTGTATTTAAGCCATTCAGAATCTGTTTTCTGCATTACACATGCACACAAGTCTAAAGGATTATTATAATAATCAGAATTTAATTTAATGTGTGCCAGAGTGCCCACAGAAAAAAAATGACAATAAAGGTTATCTTATCTTAATATTTATTTTAGTAGAAAAAGGAATCTATTTTTTTCTGATTTCATGGTACCAACGTTTGTTCTCATACCTTCCTGTGTTACCCCATTATGATATATTCTGAGGAAGGAAGGAAGGAAGGAAGGAAGGAAGGAAGGAAGGAAGGAAGGAAGGAAGGAAGGAAGGAAG
>JANHFL010001780.1:0-13092 GCA_032468155.1 Oxyrhabdium leporinum | reverse complement strand
AGGAAGGAAGGAAGGAAGGAAGGAAGGAAGGAAGGAAGGAAGGAAGGAAGGAAGGAAGGAAGGAAGGAAATAAATCACATATAGGAGTCTATAGCTTGGATTCTTCTGAGAGTAATTTCTGGGCCAGAACCATAAAATTGGGAGTATGTTTTTTTTACTTCAAGCTGGTGAAAGATAGCTTGATGTATTTTGAGTTGAAGTCTACATGCAACCTAATGGTTGAAGCACCGGTAATGTAAAATAATTATTTTGAAAATACTTTCCACCTATCTTATTGCTGAACTATATGCAAGCTGTTTCAATAGAATAAATTCAAGAGTTAACAAACCAGACACCTATCACCTTCAAGAACTCAATTTAGCGTTTTACATTATTCACTTCTACCAGCAATCAGAATATAAGACTGAACATCTTATTGGAGTTATCAGACTGATTATAAAATAGAATCTGGCTGTTTGGGGAAATAGAGACCATTCCCAGGATTGAGTTCCTTTCATGTGCTCCTTCAATTGCTGTTTGTTTGTTGCTGTTTTGTGATTATATTTTATAGTTGCTATTTTATTATTATACTTTATATCACCTTTATCTTTTCAGACAGGAATCACAGTGACCACTAAAGAGTTGGTCCTTGAGGTGATGATCCTATAAGATTTTTTAAAAAAAAAAACAACCAACCCAACTTACTGATGGAGATTTTTATGTATCAGAGAAAGACAGAACATTCTGGAACTAAATCTGAGAAGAAAAGAACAGTCTTTGCTTTTCACAGGAAATCAATGCACTATCAGTCCTCTAGAAATGAATGCTGTGAAACCACATTTTATGCACAGTGTGGATGTATGAGTAAATAAATGCTGTAAGTCTCTAGTGACTTCTTCTACAGAAAATGAGCCTTGGATGGACAGAAATACAATGCCTTGTATTTTTTTCTGCACAGAAGTGTGGAATGCCCAAGTAACAACAGGCTTAAGGGAACTTAATTAAAGGTCAAAATGAAAACCAAGGAGGAAACTAGCTCTATTATGCATATCCATGATGCTCAAAATCAGTGTGTTAGATTTTCCTACATCAGCAGCACTTTTTGTCTGTTGATGCATTAGGAAAAACTATATTCTTAACTTTCTATATAATTCCAATTTGGCCAGTTTTGTACAAGTAATATGAAAATTAATGAAAAGCTGGGGTATGTAAGTCCCATTTCTCTAAATAGTTAAAAGATTCAGAATTGAACCTTCAAACCTTTACTGATATCAGTAACCAATATCTAATAAATTTGATACTATAAAACTATTTATGTACAGGAAATAATTAATTATAACACTAGGAATTAGTAAGCTACACCTTTCATAATACAACATAGAAAATTTGGCTTTACTAGAAGTAATAGAATGAGATATATCTGAAAGGTAAATAGAACCAGTCAGAAAGGCTAGAGAATGTGATTACATGTGGCAACATCAACTCTAAGCATGCATCAGCATAAAGTGGAACATATAATAAAATATGATTTGCAGTTGCAATAACCCCTTTGCAGCATGGGTAACACCTTAACACAAATTTAATGCCCTTTAATATCTCCCTTCTGAGAAGATCTGCTATAGGGATATTACATTACATCTCAGTGTTGGGAAATTGTAGCATGGCTTGGTGTTCATCTTATTAATGCCAGCCCAATGACAAAGAGTTGAATTTGAGACACAGCAAACAACTTGGGATATGTTCTTAAAAAATGTTCTGATCTCTTTCTAGGGGCTTGAAGGAATTATATAAGCTTAATTGGGCAATGAACAACAATCACTCTCTAACTCTGTCTAGGCATAATTTATTTTTGTTCCTGCAATTTAGCACTCTCATCATATACTTTTTCTTCCTATGCAACCACACTAATACACTTTTTCTTCCCCAACTTTCTCTAACGCATGTTTTGGAAAAGAGGAAAAGAACAAATATCTTTGTTCATCCCCTGAATTTCTTGGAAATAAACCATTGAGTATGGGAATTCAACTTAGCCCTAGTTCAACACATACATACATACATACATACATACATACATACATACATACATACATACATACATACATACATACATGCAAAAATAATTTATTTAAAAGTTTGCACCGCAAAAGGCAGGAGAAGATACCTGACTTGCAGGCTGGATTGGGGTTTTTTTGGTAAAGTTAAAGAATAAGATCCTGTCCTCTCTAATAAGAATTTTAAAAGAAATTCTCACATGCATTCTAGGCACTCATATTAATTTTTGCCATTCAGGAAGGAAAAATTAAAGGCTATAAATACTGTGCATCGGGGAGAATGTTGTAAATTGGTTTGGATTTGAAATAAAGCAGTAGCTGGAATTCTTTCATAATAGCTTAATTAGGTTTTCTATAACAAATTAATTAATCAGATACTCTTTTATCACTAAATTCTTGTTTCTCTTATATTTCTGCTTTCCTCTCTAACTTTTAAGATTTTGACTGTGTACAATGGATTCTACCTCCAGAGGACAATAATTTTCTGCAAATTCCCTGAAATGACTGTGTAATACCACACAATTTTCCTTTTTGTTTATATTTTGCAACTTGGTGTGCTGTTTAAACATTACTTTCAAGCTTTGCAGATATAAAGTGAATACATTTTTTTTTGTTTCATCACCTCTGCCAATCAAGGATCTTTCTATTTAACGTGGACAAGAAATAATTGGAGCTAATGACCTTTATGTTTCTGGAGTTTTGAAAAGCAAGCAATTGTTTCTGTTCAGGTATAATTTTGCACCAATAATAATTGTTACATTGCAGTGAATCTAATCTAATATCTCCATTCTGGAGAAAACTTTGAACTGAAAATCATGTGGTTAATATATCTGGCCTAGTTTTTGAACTTATTTGTTTTCCTCTGTCCCTTGCTTTAACTAGGATCCTATATTTGAGTTGTTTTCATAGGCCAACAGAGCTATGTTTTTTATGTCTCCCATTCTGGCATATAAAAATTTGTAAATATTTAATACTACACACACATACACACAAAAAAATTTACAAAAATACACACATATAACTAAGTTAATCCTAACACATATTTTAAAATCCAACTTTCCCAAAAGATTTGACTGATTGTCTTTTGCTTTACAAAAATTATCCATTTTTTTTTACAAATGTCTCTAGACAACCATAAATGGCATTAAACTCTGTCCATTGTTGTTTTCCAATGAATAATGTTTTAGTAGATCATAGTATATTGTAGTTAAAGAAATCCATGGTGGATATTGCTTTCTTTACATCTCTACTTTTCAAAGGCTCCATTTTTCTGAAAGAACTATGCTACACTAATCTTGCAAAAAGTTAGATGCTATAATTGAAAAAGGGACTTTTCACTTTAATTATTTGGTGTTAGATGTTAATGTAAGTTAATGTAAGTTGGGTGATTTACTGTCAGATAAAGTTTCCAATTTTTCAGAGAATTTTGCATTGCAAAATAAGTGTGATATCATGATAAATTTTTCACTGCCATCATGCCAATATTATTTTTTCAATGGTACTGTACATATGCATATGGCAGAATTATTGTGAACGCACTCATCATGAAAGTGCCTTTCCAAACTCATGAAATGTTTCAGTAATTAGTGCATAAATAAATGTTAGTGTGCTAAATTTATTTTTTGATAGGTAGGATTAATCATTGAGCAGCAAAGTTGGTTAATAAAGAATAGATTCATCCTTTCAGTACCGATTGTTTGTCTGTATAAGTTTTATATTTGAATGTGAATCAACTTCACCAAAGCAACTACTTTAAAACATCAACTTAATTAAACTGCAATTAATTTAACACTCAAGATGGCTAAAAATTAAATGGCATCCCTTGTTGAATTTAGTGTTATGAGCTCCAGACAAAACTTTCCAATTATTATCAGAAACCAAAGATCCACTGGAAGTGTGACATGCCACATCAACAAATGCTAAGGAAACGGGCAGCTTGCTAAGCTGCCAGCAAGCTCCTCATTAGCAGTGGCTATTAATGAGCAGCTACTTCTAGAAACAAGTTAGGAGACCTAAGTTAGCATACCTAAGTTACATAAAAAATCCATTCCACCCTGAGGCATCTTTGAAAAAGCTTCAACAATAGGAAAACTTTGGGAAGTAAGCTGCATTAAAATTGTTGCCTAATGAATAAGTGAAGAATTTTAGGTGGTCATTTCAGACTCCCACAGATAGCACTCACTCTAGTTTCTTTGACAGACTGCCACATACAAATGCCTTCCTGGCTGACATTTCAACTTGTACAATTGCTATAAGCAGCTGGTGAAGAATTTAGTACCTGAGATTCTGACTGATTACAAGGAGTGCAAATAAGTGACCCTCATTCTATCTTGCTGCACTGATAATCATCACTCAACATTTTCCATTGCTTATGAAATGTTCCATTGACCCACACAGTACTCCAGAAACAGAGATCAAGTTATCTTTATGAATTACTGACCCCTACTCATCTGATTGTTAATAGAGGTCAACTATTTCTCTTTGATCAACTTTCCAGATATAGTGTGCCTGTAAACCCCTATTTTTTTTTACAGTAGTTAACAATGTTGGCATTACAGAAGTTAGAAGAAGCAATTGTATTTTAATACATCTAGTCAAGGTCTCTATCAATAATGGACTTACAAGGCTTTTCCTCAAGTAAAGCTCATTGCCTATTCATTGCAGATTGATCTCCAATGTAACCTTGCTTAAATGCAAGTTGTTGCATTTTCATTAAAATGTGATTTGGGTTTAAATTGTTTTAAAATGATTTAAGCTGTATAGATTAGAGAAGTCTTCTCATCTCCTAGCTCTTCTTAATGACTTGGAAATAATCCAAATCATTTCATGAACATTAATGGGACTTTAGAGATATTTAGAAGAGTCACATATATCTCATGTATCTTATATATTTTTTTGCTGTTTTCCACTAAAAGCTTTCATACTACAATCTGACCACTGAAACCAGAATAAAATATGAAAGGAAATGTCTTGTTTTGACTAAATAATAGCTGAGTGGATATGGGATAGTAGGTTACTAAATACTATTGCAAACACATCTTTGTAACTACTTTGCAACTTACACTAAAGAGAAGGCAAAATCTTTATTAGTTCACCAGCCAAGTTGTATGTCACTTTAAAATGTGTAGAATCAAGACCAAAGTGGGGTTAATTTTGAGGTAGATTTTTTTGAGTTTAAAGAGTAAAAACACCTGCAGGGTTTAAGTCATTCATTTTGCTCCTAAAAGTCTCCAAACATACTCAAAATTTCTTTATTGGGGGAAGGTCTTCATTTATGAAGGAGCTCTGGACACCACAAGAAGACTGTTCACACTTTTTGCATTTCTGTACTATTTTCCCCACTTCTAGGCATGCTAATGTTTTGTCTACAGCAAAGAGTTGTCTGAATGTTTTGAGTATTTCATTCTATCAGCTGAAGGAAGATCTTGCAACAGTATCTCTAAATATTTTCTGGTACAAAACCAAGGTGATGAACTATTGAACATTTAGTTCATTAGTTCTTATAGAAACTGATATCTCTATTTTTCAAGCAGCACTGCAGAAAATCAAAGTCTCATATAGCTGATTTAAAATTTGGAAAGGGCAGCATATTTTCAAACATAATAGAACCATGAAGGCCAACTCTAAATAAAACTTACAGTATAAAAGTTTATAACCAATAATAGGCTGGAATAAAAAAATCTACTGTAGCAATAAGTTCTCATTAGTTATCCTCAAAGAATAATAATTTCTGTTATGCAAATCTGCAGTAATTGCTGTTTTCAGATTCTAGAAAAATGATTGCTCACTGATGCACAAATCAATCTTGAACAATCTTTACTTTGATATGGACACACATACTTTTTCCTTTGTTCCTAATTAGGGAGGGTTTTCTTGAAAAAATAAAATCTTAAATTCTTACAATATTATTTTTTTTATTTCAACTATTGGGAAGAAAATTAAGTGTTACAAAAAGTGTTGAATTTTAGTTTCAAGTATCTCTTTTTGAAATTAATTATATACAAACCATTTTGAACTTCGGATGTAAGGCAACATTCAATTATGTCACAAATACCAACATAATTTTCAAAGCTAATTGTTCTTAATAATATACACTTTGACTTTGATTGGAATGATGTGAATGTTTTTCTTTTCAGCAGTTTAATCATGGTTCATTGAAGTAAATCATAATTGGATGGATTCTGCTGAGCCAAAACTAAACAATGCATGTTATAAATTAATGATATGTGTGAACCCAAAAACAAAATACAGAAAAACAAAATAAAGACACTGTCTTAAATTCAGAGATAGTAAAAAACTAAGACAGGGTGCAGACTAACTCCCACTGGGAGAAAAATACAGTAATTAAATACAGTAATTATTATCAAGTTTCATCACAAAATTAACTTTATTTCCTGATTGAAAAATGTGCTTTCTCATTTATTACAGCATATTAATTGTTCTAATAGCTCTCTATTACAATTATTCTACCTTGCAAAATCTAGCAAAATACAGTTGTGATGGCGCAGTGGTTAGAATGCAGTATTGGAGGGTAACTCTACCCACTGCAGTTGTTCAATCCTGACTGGCTCAAGGTTGACTTACTCCAAAGTCAGTAAAATGAGCCCCTAGATTTTTGGGGGCATTATCATGATGATTTATTCCAGAGGACAGGCACCACAATAGAAAAGGCATGCTTCTTGGATTCTGATAAATGACATTGTTTAATGAAAGGAACCAGAATGCATATAAGTAGTGGTTTACAATTTTTTTTTCAGTAAATGTTTTATACTCTTGTTAGTAATTTCCAAGGCACCCATATTAATTCCTGTCCACCTTGCTACTTGTGATGAGTCAGCCTACCATAACTAATGAAATATGAAAATTTTGTGCAGCAGCATATAGGATCTGGTCACAGATAATCCGGCATTATCAGCAAAACCGAGAACTGATCTTTCTCAACAGTTGTAGCAAAGTTTTATTATATATTACTTATTGTCTAGAGATTTTAATGCTCGAAGACTATTTAACTTGCTGGCCTTTGGCTGTGATAAAAAATTCATTTCACAGTATAATCAGCCTCTACTTATTATTCTGGAATTGTATAATGTTAGGAATGTATTACATTTTATGGCCATGTTTACATGCCATGTACATTTAAGCTGTGGTTTACTGAGATGTAAAACGAAGGACTATATTGCATTAAGCTTCCAATTCATATAGCTGTGGCCATAGAATACGGACAAAATGGTGGCCACAACTATGCAATCAAAACTCTGCCCTTCTTTAGGTGCTGCATGTATGTGACTTGTTCACATCAAATTGAAGAAGCCCAAGCTAGCATTGCTTTGCCATAACTCACAGTAAGTTTACAATTAATCCAAACCTGTCTGAAAATCTAAACAGCATTTTTTCAGCACAACCTCTTACTAGTTCTAATAAGTAGGTATTCAATCAGGGTCTGCCACGTTGTGACCTGAAATCAAAAGAGGCACTGATTTAATTAATTAAACAATTTTTAATTTCAAGAAATAAAGTAATTTAATTTCTCCCATGAGCAGAAATTTCATAAAGGGGTATGAAATAATGCTGCCTTGGTAACACAACACTAACAAGCAGTGAATGATAATCAGCTATGGTTTGTGCAACAGAGAATATTATTTTCATTATTATTATTTTAATCAACTCTTTTATGTGCTTCACAATTACTGTGAAGATAATTACAGTCTAATTATAAGAATGTCTCCATCATGAAGAGTGGTTTTATGTATTCACACCTTTGGTTTAAACCAATCATGTCTAGTTTGATCAAGTGATCACATAATTGCTTGATCCTCCATATTATTTCTAAAACTGTAGCAATTATATTTGACAGAATTTCTAGAAAATGTTTCTCTGTTTTCTTTGCTTCCAAGTCATGAATTGAATACTATTTCCATCTGCAGCCTTATTTAGTTTTACCTCTGTACAATATGTTCTGCTCCTTATAAAGATTGCTTTTATTTAGCTCATAGGTATTTTTATGTTATTTTGGTCTTTGCCATTTTCTTTTTTTCATCCTTATTCTTCATTAGAAACTTATAAAAGTTAATTCTTATTTTCCAAAGATTTCTTAAAAACATGTTGTCTCTTTTACCAAGCAGCTGTGATGAGTAAATGAACACTGAGAATAACATATATAAATAAACATTGTCTCATTCTAACTCAGATTTGGGTTTTGAGATTCTCCCCCACCACCTTATTTTCTCCTTAAAATTTAGTCACATAGGGAAGTTGCTCTTATTTTGTATGCTAGGTATCATTTCAAGCCATGCTCATGTTGTAGGTGAGCCTAGTAATTTCCAGATAGACAGAGCATGTTTCATTTTTGGAGTATATTTGCCTATTGAAAGGTTAAAATAATAGGCAGAACATAAAAATGAGGGCCAATGTTTTCTGTCCAAAGAATTATGCACTTGATGATGCTGAATGAAATTTGCCCAAGTGCAGATGGTCCATTCAGTCCTGCACTACCCCTTCTTTTTTTTTTAACCTCCCAAACAAAACAAAACATCTGTCTATGTCTTTTCTAAAGAGCAAAGCAGCATGGGAAGGATCAAACACTTAAGACCTATGGAGCAAACAGATGGACTCACTCACAATAGGATATCTGAATCATTGCCTGCACGCATTCTGATACATTGCCAAATAACACTCAGCAGAAATGGGAAATTAGTATAGAATGAGAAAATATACCACAGCATCCAAATGAATATTTCCTCATGGACCTTAGATTTTACCCTCATTCCTGGAGAGGGGGGGGGGAACCCAAATCACCTTTTTAACATTATTAGTAGAAAAATGGCTGCCTCCTGCATCCTTGGTGCACTATGTTTACTTTATTTTTGTTTACTGATTTGAGAGGCCTTTGCTAAGGTTCTGAAAGTAATAAAATAACTCTCATTTTGCAAACAAAATCAGTCAGGTTATTGATAAGGGGTTGCTACATGATAACATTGCAACAACACATTTTGTGACATTATAAGAATGTCCCAATTGCTTTGTGAAAATTAATTTTTACAAAGAAAAAGTCAACAATGGCATTTCAAAGCATCGGGATCTGGAATAGACAACACTAATGAAAAGAGCTTGGCATATGAGAAGTAAATTAAATGGCTAGCAAAAAAATGTTTCTTAGCTTTTGTGATCAGAATGATTATTTTCTTTATTTCTTCTATGGAGATGGAGAAAATCAGACATTTTCTACTGAGCATGTTCAGGGGGACTAACCACCAGGGAATTTTATAAAGCAATCTTCCCCAATCCAGGGATTCCCATGTGTGCTGGACTACATCCACTATTAAACCCAGAATAATTATTTAGAGGACTGGAATAATAATAGCTATATTTAAGCATAGAATTATAGGGCTGTGAGGGATTGTAGAAGTTTTCTAATCCAACCTGTTCCCAAGACAAGAGTCCTTATACCATCCAATACAAATAGCTGTCCAACCTTTTCTTGGAAACCTCCAGCAATGGAGCACCTACAAGTCCAGAAGGCTAGATGATCCACTGATTAATCATTTTCATTGTCAGTAAATCCTTCATTTCCAGGTTGTATCTGAGCTTCCACCAGTTGCTTTAGTCCTGCCCTCCGGTGCTACGGAGAATAAATTGACTCCCTCATCCCTCTAACAGCCCTTTAACTATTGGAAGGTGGCTTTCATGACTCTCCTAAGCCTTCTCTTTGTTAAGCTAAACATACTTAGTTCTCTTAGCCATTCATCATATGATTTAGCTTTCCTACTCTTTAACATCATGGATGCTATCTTCTCTGCACTCTTTCTAGAGCCTTAGCATATTTTTGCATCATGGTGATCATTCTGATGCAGTTTTCCAAGTGTGGTCTCAGCAGTACAGTATAAAGTCTTGGCTTCTTAGCAGTTGCAGCACACAGCTGACTTATATTTAAGCGGTACTCCACTAGGAAACCTATATCCCTCTCACAGGCATGTACTGTTGAGTCACAGGCATGTACTGTTGAGTCAAATATAGGGTCTCCTGTACTTGTACATTTGGTTACTTTTCTCACCACTGAGCTGCATCTTGTTGGATAGGGTCTAATGTTCAAGTCTGGCAAGATCCTTCTGAATCTTAAGTCTGTCTTCCAAAGTGTTAGCAATTCCCCACATACTTAGAGAGCAAAACATGAATTCTTTAAAAAGAATGGATAAATAATATACAAGACATTTAATAGTGTGCATGGGATCTGAACTTCTGTTCTGGAACAAAGTTGCTTGATAATATTATTCTATTGTGTGTCTTCAAAATTGTTGTTTGCTTGCTTTGTTTTTTGTTGAGGAATGCTTGACTTCTGGTGGCTATATAAAAATGTCCATGCAGTTTTCTTGGAGCACATTGGTATGTAATTTGCTCCTGCCTTTTTCCCAGGGCTGAGAAAGAATGACTGGTTTCCATGCCTAAAATTTACAATCTCCCAATATCTAGTCTAGTACATTTATCCACTAGGGCAGACTGGTTCTCATCTTCAAGAGTTCACAAAATTAAAATAGTTTCACCAGCATGTAAGTCTCAAAGTGAAGATCTCTTATAGGAATGCATAATAGTAAGAAAGTATAAGTTATCAAAAGCCTGAAAGATCCCATCTTATTTCTATTTCTCTAATGGAAAATAAAATCTGGGAAAGAAAGTGTACGTTGCTTACATGTATTTAGTATATCAGTGGGCAAAATAAGCACTAAATCACACTATGTTTTGTTGTGTTTAACAACAGACACACAAAAGAAAAAAAAACCACTAGAAACTTGGTTAGTTAAAACCAAAAATAACTGCAATTACGAAGTTCCTGAGACAAGTGAAAAATTGTATCAGCATGTGATTTATCTCATCTGGCTTCATCATAGTTGCCCCCTTTCGTGTGGTATAGAAAATTTCTTGACAACTTCTGTTTGCTTTTAGACAAACCCTAATTCTGGTATTAGACTCAGAGGTTACATGTAGTCATTGCAGTTCATTCTTTTAACTTGATTTGTAGATTACAGAACACTAAAACTTCTTTAAGGTTATAGGATTCCCTTTTTAATGCTCCAGTAGATTTCTGCATTGCTGTATACAATCTGAAAGTAATTGCTCACCACAAATCACTTACAAATTGATTCAATTAGAATTGCAGAACAGTTGACAATAAACTAGACCAGACTGCTGTTTAGCTAATATCCTAAAATTATTTGGAGTGATGTTCTTTAAGTAGGCAGAACTCAAAAGCCTATAATACATACATTTTGAAGAGCTATCAAAAGAATATGTTACTATTTTGGAAGCCAGGATTGTGCTGACCACACACACACACACCAAAAAAAACCCAGGTTAAATAAACAAGGGTTTTTTGTGTTTGTTGTTTGTTCCCCCAAATGTGCAGCTCTAAAACTCATTCTACTTTGTATCAGATTCTATTTTTGATTACACATTTACATTTTCTCAGTTGCATTTTGCTGGTGAATAAGCCAAAGGCTAAGCATGAATCCTTCTATGAAGATTTCTATCCCAGCCACCCCCACATACAAACCATTTTGAACCCATTAAAATATTTAGGATGGTTTTTAAACAGCCCTAAAATATTTAAATAAGATTTTTAAATCTTCCTTATTTAAATCAGAACAAAAATAAAATGCAGTAAACCATATATTACACTTAGAGTAAAATACTTGGGAAAAAAATAGAAGATCTGCAGTCTCAAATAAAATTTAAGATTAGCTAATGGATTTTTTTAGGGAAAACTAATACACATTTGAATCATAAAACATTATAATAATGTCTTGATCCATATGCAAAACTAATTTATTTATTTCAGCCACAGATAAACACAGGAATTCTAAAAAGCAAAAAACTTGGGGACAGATGTCGTCATAGTTTTCAATCTTGTATACAATATATTCTTCTTTAGGTACTTATTGAATGATAAATTTGGGTATGTGTGTGAGATTGGAAAAAAATATATATCCTAAACCTATACATTCTTAGACTAATCTATAACAATGTATTTTGGGATATTTTTGGATGCTTATTTAGTAGTATGATGAATTTTTGGTCATAAGGAAAAAATCTAGCTATTTTCGAAGAAGAAAATCATTAGGATCAGGAGGATGCAACATGATATCCTTGAGTATCATTATAGCAGCAAGTAGAATCCTGTCCCGGCTTTAATTGAATATTACTTTAATGTTTTAAAAAATAATTAAAAAGCTGACATTCTATAAAGCAAAGCATCAGCCTTCAACATATTACTTTTAATATCTGTGAACTTACTTTATAACTTTCATATTCATATTTATTTAAGTATATACTTTTCTTCAGAAATAGCAATGGTAACATGTTACAATCCAATACTTTATTTGTAAATATACTCCTCTATACTAATTCATCATGCTATCACCAAAGGATGAGACCAATGATACAAATTTTTATAGTATACCCATCACACTCTCTCAAAGTTTCAGATGTATCCAGCAGTTCCTAAAAGTTGCTCAAACCCAATTAAGCTAAAATCTTACATAATATTTTAGAAAATAAATAAAGTAATAGAGTTCCTATTTTATAAAGCTATCCTTTCTGCCACTTATGAAAGTTCTAGGGATAGTAACTGGAGCCTCCTTATATTATCCCAATACCAAAGAGATTGTGGAAATGCCCAGAAGTCTCTTCCACTACTTCTTTGAGCTACACAGTACTGAGTTAAGGCAGCAAAGTGATATGCCTCATTGAGACAATATGTATCCCTTCTCAGCCTCTCAATAATATGATTTAATGTCACCTCTACAGCAAGAAGGCAAATTCAGTCCACTGCAAATAGTTCTAATGGCTGTTATGGAAAATTCTGGGAACCAAAGTCCACACTTCTGGTAATTGGGAAAGGCTGACCTACAGTATCCCAAAGTCTTGCTTCTTTTTTTTTTTTTTTTAATTTATATACCGCCCCATTCCGAAGACTCAGGTCGGTTCACAACAAATATTTAAAAACAGTACAAAATAAATTACTTTAAAAGCTTTAAAAACCCCTCAGTCAGGAAAGGCTTGTCGGAAGAGT
>JANHFL010001779.1:191450-203895 GCA_032468155.1 Oxyrhabdium leporinum | reverse complement strand
ATCACATGACCCCAGGACAGTGCAACTGTTATAAATATGAATCAGTTGCCAAGCATCTGAAACTTGATTGCATGACTGTGGGAATGCTGCAATGGTCATAAGTGTGAAAAATGGTCACTTTTTTCAGTATTGTTGTAACTTCAGTCACTAAATGAACTGTTGTAAGTTGAGGACTACCTATATACAGTAGCTCACCTTCAAGGTCAATTATTAAACATTCCATTTGAGAAATCTGGAGAAAATGAATATATGTAACCAAATAACAAATATTTTCTCTCTGTAGTGCAAAAAAGCTGGAGTATATCACTAATTCCTTTCAGACTCCCCTGATATTCAAAAATGGTATGCCATACATTGGTATTTCATAGATATTTGATATACTTTCTTCTAAAGAAAACCCCTTGTTTAAATGACATTAATTACGTGCATATAGTAAAACCACAAAATGTGTTTATGAGAAAACAAAGAAAAGTTTATAAATAAAAAAATCTACTGACTTTAATTTGGTAAAATGACTAACGAGATCTTTCTTATCAGCCCCAGTAGTCCCTATACATCTTCTGGGGATCCAGGAACAATCTTGAGTTATGGGATCTTATTTAAGAGAATGTAGTAAAAGCAGACAAACCTTCCCTTGTACGGTGACCAGTTTTTGTCATTCTCTTGGATGAAAACTAATGCTTAAGGGGAACTGTGGGTTTGGGGATTTTTTTTTGTAGTTGAGGCATAGAACGTATTATGTTAGAGAAATATTTCAGTTTTTATCCCATTGTACCTGGATATTTGAATGATGTTAAGTGAATTTCCTAGTCTTTTTTGTTAACTTGGTTTATAATTTTTTGGGAAGGCATATTACAACATTACATTAAAAAAACTTAAATATGACTCTGTTGCTTTGCGAGTACATAGACATTTGGATGGAGAAACTTTTTAAAAAATGTTCTCTTCTGAAAAGGGGGGGGGAAAGACACCAAACATTTTAATATCCATGCCTTTGAATTGCCAGTGCTGCTCTCTGATTTCAGAAGTAGTATTTTGAAATGGACAGTTTTCTATTTTTCTAATTCCCTCCCTTCCAGCAGTTTCATTCCAATCAGCAGCATAATTGGAATATAACCACTGTCTGGAGGGAAAGGGGAATTTTTGGCAAGAGGCAATAGAGCAGTTAGAGATTTATTCAGATTAAAGCATAGCTTGTACAATACATATTAACAGCAGTATAGCATTGTGTTTCTACAGCTGGGATATATATTTTAATTATATATGTAAACATAAGTGAACCAATCTGGGAATACTATGCTAATGAATCCCAGTAGAATATTATTTTGAGTAGAAGCTGAATTGCTGTTTGAAGTGGGTTGTGAACTTCCCTTTTCAGTTTGCCAATTTCCTCTACCATATGCATTCCTCTGAGAAAGAGGATGTTGCGTTATTTAGATTTTTTTTTATAAATAGGTTTGGATATAATGATGCTTTTTTCTTTGGTGTGACAACATCAGAAAGCTGGAGAATTAGAAAATTTGAGATCAACTTGTTTCTATTACAACACTGTTCTTTTGTTAGCCTAGAAATTACTACTTCTGAATATTATAATATCAAACCATATTGCTGATGTAGAAATATATATTGGAATTTGAAGAATGAAAAAGCCTTGCTATTAGATTTAAAAAAAAACCTTTGGCTGTAAAAATATAGTTTTTTTTTAAATATCTTAATGTGTTACATTAAAGGCTTTATGCATGCTAAAGAAATGATAAGGTCTTGCCAAGCCTTAGTTTTCAGCTGTGAGATTGTAGCAGATAAATTTGTTGTTAGTGTTCAGTCTGTTTCATTACTAGAGTACCAATAGACATTACAACCTTGTTTTCTTGAAAATATTTTTCTTGTGGCCTCCAGTGTTTTTCAGATCTTTTTTCCAAGTTTTTATTTTTGTTGTTGATTAGAATTTCCATTAGTTTTTTGGGTATGTGCAGTCCTGCAGTACAGCATTATTTTACTGAGATACTTTCCTCTATTAAGCAACCTTTATTACAGTCAAAAGTAGCATAGGATGATTGGAGTGCAAAAAAGATACATAAAAAGCTAATTACTTTCCTCTATTTTCTCTGAATTGTGATAAAAGCAAGGGGGATAAAGAGGAAATATATGTTATCCTCTATTTTCTTTTTGTTGACTAAGGGAGTGAGAGTTTTTCATTTGTTCATTTTTAAGGTTCATTTTCACTTCACTTTTTATCTTTTTAAAATGCTTTAGGCTGCTGTTTTGGGAAGATCAGAAGGTAGCGGAAGATTAAAACATGAAAATTAATAAACACCAGTGATAATAAATAAAACAAATTCAATTTGAGTTATATTAGAAAAACAGAAAAGTATTGTACACACAACTACAGCTTAAACAGTCATGCAATAGCTGTATGTTCTTTTTATTCTGACATGTTAATTTTAAAACCTGCAGTTTTGCAGTCATAAATGCATTTTGCCCCACTTAAAACTCTATCAGTTCTTTCATAGCTGCGCTGCTATACCTTGGTAGTAAATGATACTGTTATTGCATCAGAAGAAAAATCAGTTATTTTCAAATTCTGCTTCATATTCTGCCAATCTTTGTTACTGAATACTACTTTTTAAAACTCAGAAATATGTAAATAGTCTCATTCCATGTTAAGAAATAAGAAATTTGGAAAGATTATTTTGCTTAAAACTAATAAAGGTTATGTCTTAACAGGTGGCAGCACTTGAATGTCCTTGTCTGGGCTTAAAAGTTAAGCAGGATTAGTACTAGGCTCCTGACAGCTCTGGGTGAGATTGCAAGTCAAAAAACAAAGAAACCAAAGGAAGGAATTGCAAAAAAAATCTGTAGAGTATTGTTGCCAAGAAAACTACCTGGATGTTTCCATATAGTTGGTAGGAGTATAGGTTGATTTGAAGGAGACATTATCTTTCTAAAGCCATGAATTAGATTCAGGAATTCCATTTATTGTTTATTGGGCTATTTCTTTTTACCTTCACATATGGTTACATTTTAAAATCAAAATCTTTAATTTTGAAATAAGTCGGGATTTTGCCAGTAAAAAGTAGCAATGTATCTGAACAGGTGATATGGTGATAATAAATATTGTAAAATATCATAGTATAAAGATGTCTGGTGATGCCAATGTATCCAAATGTATCCAAACAGTGCAGGGAAGAGAAGAAGAGGATACAAAATGATTCAGTAGATTGTTGACAGTCACCTTCAGATAACTATTTACTTCTTAATTACGGGAGAATAGTGTAGAATCTGATATTTTATTTCAAGCTGTAACTTGGCACATGGAATTTAATTAAAAAAAAAAATCAAATGCTTAGTTCATGGTTGTCCAACCTTTTGGCTTGCCTGGGCTGCATTAAGTCAAGAGGAATTGTCTTGGGCCACATACAAAGTATATAATTTACTAACAGCCATCAACAGGAACATAGACATTAACAATATCTACATACCATTCAAAAGAGACAATCAAAAAGCCAGAAAGGAAACAAAAAAGACCAAATACCTACTCACCAGCAATCAACACCCAGATGAGCAGAGATTAACACCAAGATTAACATTAGACCAACAGTCAAGAAGCAAAGAATAGCCCAGTCGAGGAATTGCCAAACAAGCAACCATAAACAATATTCAATCAAGGAATCACCAAGACTACTCCCACCAACACAGCCACAGGACCCGCTAGAATGTAAAAATGAGAGCAAACCCCATTCCCTACTGGCACTGTGATGTCACCTAGTCCAGTAATGAAATGTCTGCAAGAAAGCAAGCAAACTCAGAACACCAAGGACCCACAGTTTAATCTTGAGCTAAAAATCTATCGTCAATCAATATATCATATAGTTAATGTATATAAATAGTACACTTCGTTTTTAAAATATTTTTATTATCTTATGGGGCTGCATTACTAGCTGTCAGGACTGCAGGTTGGACTTGCCTGCTTTAATTTAATTATTTTAATACAAAATGTCCATTTCTTTTTCTTAAAAAGCTCTTCCATAGTTCTTTTTTCTTCCAATATTTACCTGATCATATCTATTATGTACATGTAATCCATGGGCACAGCAGTTTCTACCAGGGTCTCCCATCACACCATCATTTGTCTGTGGTATACTTCTGGAACATTCTAAGGAGAATATTGGCAAAACTAGTAATTCAGCAAGGAAAAGACACCAGCGGAGAAAACTTTCTTTAATTTATTTAACTTGATCCTATTCAACTCCAATCAAATTTGGTGGCTCATAATACACCAGACAATATAGACAATATAATAAGAAGCACAAAGAAGAAAATTCAAAGAAGAAAATTGAACTGGTAAAGAAAGAAAAAGAGGCAACATGACAAACTTGGCAGAACACACACACACCTGCTGCAAATATCCATCACATATTTAGCAAGGGCAAATTTCCTTGCCTATATTATGTTAAAAGAAGTGAATTTGAGACAAATCAACTGTGCTCATACAATGTACTAGACACGGCTTAGTATTAGCCACAACTACCGATAGGTGCTTACTTTATTGTTTTGCCTTGCAAGACTGGAAAATTTAGCTTTGTTTCTCTCCAGAAATCTTTTCCTCTACTCCTCTATTTTAGAACTTTATCTTATCCTAACTTTTTTCAGACATTCTTTCAGAGCTTTCAGGTCTAATCTTTGAATGTTTTGCTAATAATCAAAATAATATTTTTATTTATTTGAATTTGATTCTATGTGCCCTGAGTTAATATGGAGTGAATGAGAAAAATTAAAGTTGTATTATCATTTATATCAGTGTAATGGATTGGGTACTGGGTAGAGGATTAGGATCAGGGAGGCTTGGGTCCTTCCTTAGCTAAGAAAGCTCCTTGAGTAGCTCTGGACCAGCTCTCTGTCAGCTACTGTTATTGTTTCAGGGATAAAATTGAAAGGGGGTACTGTGAGTGTGAGAATGCTTGCATTCCCGGAAGAAATGTAGGATATAATTTTGGAATAATGGGATCTAAATTATTGTACATTTATGGGAAAATATTCAAGATGTTAATGTGATATTGAATTATATACAAAAGCTTCGGAATTTGACATTTTGTCAAGAATATTCCAAATGTCAAGGAATAATTGTTGGAAATGTTTGATGTATTTGTTCTGGAAAAGGCAATACTTTCTGCCAATCAAAGGATGCAGCAATATTTGTTATTATGAAAGAGATTCTATGATATATAGTAGGGAATATAATTTAAGATCTTTGTCTTAGTTTGTATTTTTGTTTGTATTTTAAAGGTTTTTTTTAAAGATTAAAGTGGCTTTTTTTAATTGGCACTTGTCATTCTGTGCAGCTGATGCTTTGCTTATCTGTCTCTTAAGTATTGCCTGTATAGGTAGTCCTTGCTTATCAACCACAATTGGGACCAGCAACTCTATTGTTAAGTGAAAAATCACATGATTATTAAAACATAATTACATATTTGGGTTCTATAAGCAATAATTATGTCTAAACAAAACAAATGGAAGATTTAGGAAGAAGAAATTTTCCAGTGTTCCCATTTACTGTCTTCTGAACAAACTAAAATTCAGGGAATTTGATATTGTGACTGGGGATCTGCAGATCCTTTTAAATATATATGTACTTTTATTAGGGTTTTCTGATTTTTACTTTCAGCCAATTTGACTTCCTCCTTGGTATTACCACTTAAGCTTTAAAATCCTGTATTGTTTAAGGTCCAAAAATGTTGAATAAGTTGAGGGTTTGAGCCAGATTTTGTTTCTCATTATTCATACCATATAACTTCTTTTTTCTAACTGGTACAAAGCAATTGTTATGACAGCATTTCTAGAGTTGATATAGAGTATTACTTGTGTTTTTCTCACTATAACATATTGAATAAACATACATTGAAATGACCAACATTTAAATTGCATTGGCTTTTAATTTATAAATCAAAAAGTATACATATATTTTGGTCAGTGATATTGTTTAGAGGTACGGATATAATCTTAGCAATGGTGCTTTTAGGTGACCTGCGCCAAGTTTCTCCACTGCCGATTCCAGTGGATGAAGATACTGAATAATAGAATGCCAATTCTACAATATGGCTGTGACCCTTGATATGTAAACTGCATGATGTGCCTGCATTTCCAATTTACAGTGTACTTTTGTATGAGTACATATGCCTGAGATTGTGTTGTTGAACATTTGGAAATACTTAATAAATACATTAAAACTCAAAATGCTATTCTATAATTGTTTTTTGTTTGTTTGTTTTGGTTTCAGTTCTCTGTGCAAAAAATTTGGTGAAAAAGGACTTTTTCCGTAAGTATACCTTTCTGTTTTTATACCTTTTATTCTGTATTACAGAGGGTTCAAGTTCAAAGATATTGTCTTACTAGGTAGTATTTCATAAACCATTAAACAGAATGCTCTGATATAGTCAGATTATCTGCTCACCTTCAAGTATTGTTTTCTGTGCTAATAGAGTATATTGATTTACTTGCATTTATAGGCCAGTGTGGTATAATCATTAAGACCCTGTACTAAGAGCAGAGAGACTGAGATTCCAATCTCAACCATAGAAGCTTATTGGGTGGGTTTGAATCAGTTATTATCCCTCAGCCAAATTGGAAAAAGAAGTGTTGTGTATGCTGTCTTGAACCCCTAAAGGAAAAGTGGGAATAAGAAAAAATATTATTGTTTTCCTCTTATGAATCTATTATAATTTTAAAATATATTTATTAAATATTTATAAATTATGTATAGTTTATTTGTTAACCACCCAGAATGACTCTTAAGAGTGAGATAGGCAGTATTTAAATTTGAAAATTGAATAAAAGAGGTATGTTGTAATGTTTTAATTCATGTACATTTTTCAATAAGAGTAGCAGTCGTGATACCATCATCTCTCACCATTGGTCTCGTTTGCGAGAGGTGCTGAGAATTGTAATTCTGTAATGCCATTAATGCCAATTTATTGTGACGTTAAAATCTAAAAATGGATTGGTATTATAATATGCTTTAATGAGAACTAAAATTCAAGATCAAAATCCATTTCATAGCATTAACTTTTTAGATGTAGTTAAGACCAAGGAGCATCACAAAAGTCCCTTGAATTTTAAAAATAGCATGGAAATTTAGCATAAGGGCTGTTAGAAAGAGTTGCGGCCATCAAATATTTTACACTGGTTTCTTTTGGCTAAATTTGTTGTTTATTAAAGAATTGCTTTGACTATGAGTGCTGCTAAAGTCAAGCTCATTTCAGTCAAGTGAACACATCCATGCAGTTTTCTTGGCATTAGTGTGGATGTGGTTTGCCATGATAGTCTTACGGAACATTTTTCAACTTCCAAACTCAGCTTACTCTATTGGAATTACCTGTTGGTCTCCCATTGAACTTCTGCTATAATCAGGATGACCTAGTTAATTTTCTAAGCCCAGTCAAGGTCATCCAGATGCTGCCACCTGCTGATGTTTCATGTGTGTTACAGAATATTTATAAATAGCTGTGTGACTTCCATAATGATTATCTTTTCATCTCTATCTTTACATTGAAATGCTTCAAGAAGTACAGGCAGTCCCTGGATTAAAAATGAGTTATGTTCCCTAAATCTGTCTTTAAGCCAAATTTGTATTTAAGTCAGAACTCATGCTTACAAATGGCGCATCGCACTCATTACAAAAAATGGCGGGTGGCACTGGTTTTCCACAATCCAATGAAGTGCTGAAATCAGGCAGTGCTTTCAGGAACTGTTGAAAACAGGCTGTGTATTAAAAACACCTGGCTTCAGTGCTCTCTTGACTGAATCTATTCTTGAAAACATTAGACTTGTGAGAAGAATTGTGAAGAACATTTTTTATCATTTACAAGGATACCCTGAAGTGTCTTGAAACAATGTTATATGTCCAAATAAATTCAGTATAGGTTGTATCTTGCAATGAACAAATACATAAATTATAGAATCCCTAGTAGAATTTGTTCTTTATATAAAATTCTACTTTTACATAAGAGATTAGTACTATTAATGTAGTTGAGTACAACATTTTCTCAAAACCAGATTGATAGCATAATGAGATTCCTTTGTTCATTGGATTAAAAAATGTAGACGCTTTCTAATGGGCTATCACAAATAAAATAATATCAATTAGCAACATCCTCATTGTATTATGTATTTTCTGACAGGACTTCCTGATCCATTTGCTAAAGTGGTGGTGGATGGATCTGGCCAGTGCCATTCTACTGATACTGTGAAGAATACCCTTGATCCAAAGTGGAACCAGCATTATGACTTGTACGTGTCAATATTATCTAAATATGATCAAACTTTAAGTTTTGTAATTGCTAAAAAAAAGGAAATATATTAAATCAGGGAATCTTTGCTAAGAATTATTCTGAAAAGTAATGCAGGTATATGTTAGCTGTCTGGTTTGTTTATAATGTAGCTGATCTTTCATTGCTAAAGCATAGGGTTGGTTGATTGATTGGTTATGTCATTACACTTGTGTCAACTCTTAGCAACCACATAGATACTAATTCTTAAATACTGCCTTTTTGTATAAAATCAAAATGCTTAACTGAGAAAACAAGTATGTATATTTTTTATGACAGCTGGAAAATAGAGACAAAAATGCAGATTCTGGATGAGGAGCAGAGATAGCTGGATTATTAGATAGATTGGATTCCAAATTCACACCAACTTCTCAAATCATATGTAGTAATAAGTGATGATGGGACTTTGTAGTACAGTTTTAGTGCCACAGACATAACATTCTTCCTTTAACTAAGGTTGGTTGTTTCAGAAGCCAGTTATTACCCCAGTATGTTTACTTCTAATGATCCCAGTACATCGTTGCCTAAGTATTAATTGATATATCATAAGTTTATACATAGCACCCAATAAAATGAAGTTGGGCACTAGTAGCTCTTGTCATAATTCTGAAAGCTCTGTTCCTAAAAGACTAATCTCTTAAATAATCATATCGGGCAACTTTGAACAACAACATTAAAAATAATAAATTTTCCTAAATAAATTAATATATTTCTACCCTGGCATCCTATTACAGGGATCCCCAACCCCCGAGCTGGGCTGCAGAAGCGGCAGGAGAGTGCACACACAAAGCTCCATCTTACGTGAGTGTGTGAGGCACCATTTGTGTGAGTGGCATGTGCCCAAATGGAGCTGTGCATACTTGTGTGTGCCCTCTGCTCGCACGGAAACATCCCCTCTTCCCCCCGCAGCCCCCATCGATCCACCAAGCTGGAAAGGTTGGGCACCGCTGTCCTATTAGATTGGTGAAAAAATTTAAAAGTATTAAAAATCTTCATGATTTCTTCAGCCCAGCTCAGAAGTTCCTCTCTTCTCCATGTGTGGAAGGAAACTCCTGCACTGGGTTGGAGAAACACATAGAGATCCTAAAGATGCGAGCTTCATTTCTATACCCTGATAAAGGATTTCCATCCCTCCCCGGTGCATGGAGAGCAGGGGAAATCCTTTGGTAAGTGGTAGCAGATTGTAACCTTCCCTACCAGCTTCCCCAGTGAGTTTCTGGGAAAGCTGGTGGAAAATATCTCAAATGGCAATCACGTGATCACAGGGTACTTGACAATTAGTCATAAGTGTGAATTATGTGACTCTGAGGAAGTGTACCATGACATTTTACAATGGCTGGAAGTGCTTTATGGAATATAAAGCACACTTTCTAAAAGCTGTCATAATTTTGAGTGGACTATCTGTAGTGTATAAAAATTTCAGTGATTTCCTTGGAACATGGGCAAAAATGCACATTACATGTGACATTAAGAAATAATTCCTCTCTGGTTGCTGCACCATTTACTGGAATCCTAGTCCCATGAGTGCCTCTTGGGGAGTTAGCACATAGAAGACATTCTTCCCTTTTTTTTTTGTAATTGGAGGGCTGCAGTTGCAATGCGTCTGTTCCCCTCATATATAAGTGGGTATTCGACTGAAACTTATGTGTTTGATAACAGAAATTGTAGAAACAAGTTGAAGGCATCATTATATGAGTAGTCTTTTCAAAAAGATAATATTCTAAGTCTTGGAAAATAATTGGTGATTGATTTATAACTATGAGAGCATTTATACAAGTTGTCCTCAACTTACAATCACAATTGAGCCCCAAATATCTGTTGCTAAGTGAGACATTTGTTAAGTGAGTTTTGCCCCATTTTACGACTATTCTTGCCTTGGTTATTAAGTAAATCACTGCAGTTGGTATGTTGGTAACCCGGTTGTTAAGTGAATCTGGCTTCCCCATTGACTTTGCTTGTGAGAAGGTGGTGAAAGATGATCACATGACCTTGGGATAAATATGAACCAGTTGCCAAACATCTGAATTTTGATCACATGACCATGGGGATGCCGCAAAGGTTGTAACTATGAAAACGGTCATAAGTCACATTTTTCAGTGCTGTTGTAACTTTGAATGGTCACTAAATAAACTGTTGTAAGTCAAGGACCACATGTATTATGATGCATTGCAATTCTAGGGTACGTATGTTATGGGTGAATAAACAAACAAGTGAGTGTAGAAGGATGTTTTAATAAATTGAACAGTTAGATGTTTGTACTATGACAGAATGCATGTAATGGGAGAGGCTTACTAAAAATATCTCCCAGAGAGAAACATAATTCTTAAGTATTACAACTCGTCCTCCAAATTAAACATTCAACAACATACAATTTTTTCTGTTTGACATACTGTGACTGTCTAGCCAAAGGAGGTCAGCAACGTATGATTTATATAAGATATTTTTAAAAAGCTCCTTTGACATTTGTTCAAGTAGAATATTTTATGAGTAAATTATGAGGAGACACATCTGTGTATAATGCATTTGACTTCTTCAGCATAAAATAAAAATAACCATTTTTATATTATGAAGTTTTAAAAATATTTTGCAGTCGAAAATTGTGCTTCATAGACTATTAGAGGTATGCAGTCAACATACTTTTTATTGCTGATTCCTGTCTTTTTTCCCCCTTAGATACATTGGAAAGTCTGACTCTATAACAATCAGTGTATGGAATCACAAGAAAATCCATAAAAAACAGGGAGCTGGTTTTCTGGGTTGTGTGAGACTTCTTTCTAATGCTATCAACCGCCTCAAAGACACTGGTTGTAAGTAGGCAGAACAAAAGTACTTTGGTGTTTTGGAGTAAGCTTTTTAGAGTGACTTTAAAGTTAGTTCTGTGGAAATGATAATTTATGATTTATTTGTATCCTGCCTTTATTTTTACAAATAAGGCAGTGAACATATCCACCACAACTTCATTCTCCTATTTTTTTGACCACAATAACAACCCCCGTGAGGTGGGTTGAGCTGAGAGAGAGTGACTGGCCCAGCTGGCTTTCATGCCTAAGGCAGGATTTGAACTCACAGCCTCTGACTTTTTAGCCTGGTACTTTAACCACTAGACCAAAGTGGCTTTGGGGATGGTGAAGACCAGTACGCTCTTCGTCTTCTTTTGAAATTAGAAATGTTTAATTCAGCAATATATATTTTGCCATAGAAATTACCTTACATGACCATTACATAGAAATAAGGCACACCTCCTTGGTTTTTTTATAGATCAGAGATTAGATCTGTGCAAACTTGGGCCGAATGACAATGATACAGTTAGAGGACAGATAGTAGGTAAGCAATTATTTTATTTTGTTTGTTTGTTTACTTAATTTTATAACCTGTCTTGATTATTTTTATAAATAACACAAGGTAGTGAAAATACTTGTTTCTTCTCCTGTTTTCCACACAACAACAATGTTGTGAAGTGGGTTGGGCTGAGAGAGAGAGATGGCTCAAGGTCACCCAGCTGGCTTTCATGGGAAGGCAGGATTAGAACTCAGTTTCTTGTCTCTGGAGATTCTTAGCCATCCAGGTCATGGTTGTCCCAAAGGTGCTTTTTCAAAAGGCAACTAAACTTTCAAAAGCATCTTTGGGTCACAGTCTTTTGGTTTGTAAGCCAGCACCCTATCCACTAGATCCCTAGACCAAATTTAAATATGTATTTCAAACACCAGGGTGGAAATGGAAAAAAAGGAATGCAAAGTATGATTCTTCTGTTACTTAAGTCTATTTTGAGTCAGAACGGCATGATTTTGATATAGCTCTATGTAGGTTTGACAGAAAACTCCACCTAAAACTACTATAATTCTTCATTCTATTGGCAAAGAAGTTTTGGAAGGCTTCTGTGGTACAGTTTTCTTCCTAAGAATAACACATAATAGGTAATGCAGTATAGTCTTTTGGAAGAGGTCCCTGTAAAACCTGGAAGAGGAATGGTGCAGAGTACATTAGGTTAAACAGATTGTCCATTAAAGCCCCTTTGATCCAGCAAATGTTTTTATGAATAAAAGTGAATGGCATTTTATTTCCATTTCCTCTTTTGTATGCGGGGGGGGGGGGGGGGGGGGGGGGGGGGGGGGGGGGGGGGGGGG
>JANHFL010001779.1:157400-176728 GCA_032468155.1 Oxyrhabdium leporinum | reverse complement strand
TTTCCTGACTGAGGGGTTTTTAAATGGGTTTTAATTTTTATGGGTTAATTTTAAAACGGTTTTAAAAGACTTTTTAAATGTAAACCGCCCCGAGTCCTTGAAATGGGGCGGTATATAAATCTAATAAATTATTATTATTATTTGTTTAAGTCTTATACTGAATTTTTATCAACATTTTGATAAACAGTAAAACCATGGTTATGCTCTATTACCTATCAGAATTATTGTGTTCTATCTATATTTGCCTCTCATTTCCCGTAAAATTAATGAATTTGATTGACAAGGTTGGCTTTGTTTATCATTGGCTTCTGCTAATAATTGAAGAGGCAATGAATTATGTTTCTCCACATTGTGGCTACTACGGTAAGAATTATATTACTTTCACAGTTTCATCTGACATTTCATATAGTCTTTTAAACAATCAGATTTAGACATTTTTCTTAGCAAAACTTTTATTCTGAAATAATGTTTTTTCTACTTAAAATGGTGCACATTTTGGCCTGAGTTTTTAACTATAAAAAATGTCAGAAGGTCCTACCTTGAATGTATCATGTTTTCATCCCTCAATGTCTGAACATAGTTTTAAAACATTTTTCTTTAATAGCTAGTGAAAATATTCTGTACCAATTGTAAAATTGCCTACATTCCTGTGGTTAAGACAAATTCAGGTACAGTGGATACCATCTGAGCCAAACTCTCTACAAGCATTTTTGTAAATTAAGTCTTCAGGAAAAGCAATTAAAGTGTATGATGGTATCCTCCTTTTAGATTATTTGTGTTTGGACACACCTGAAAATCTTGGAAAAATAGGTCCGTCTGAGACATTTCGAGCAGTGTCCATATTGTGATCTATTTATTTTTTTATAAAGGAGATGAAATGTTCAGTATTAAAAGAAACAGGAGTATGTACTCTTCTAGGTTCCTTCAGAGAATTTTGATAGAATAGCACACTGAATATTTTTTTTCCACCATGCATTTTATGGAAGCCGTGGAAATGAGAACAACTGGAAGTCTTGGAATCTTGAAAGTCAAAAGTCGCTCTGTTTCTTTTCAGCCGTCAAAATCAACTAAAAGATCAGCCGCAACAGCAGCAACAAGTTGTTTCACTGTGCCAACTTTCAGATGAGGCTGAATGTCTTACTGTGCCAAGGTACAAACGGGATCTAGTACAGAAACTCAAGATTTTGAGGCAAGAGCTCTCCCAGCAGCAGCCCCAAGCTGGACACTGCCGTATAGAGGTCTCCAGGGAAGAAATCTTTGAGGTAATGTGATAATTATAAATTATTTATTGCTCAATTAAAATAAAAGCCAGTGCCTATTGTTATGGTGATCTGGGATTTTGCACTACAAATGGAGAAAAATACTTAAGGCATTATTGAGTTAAAACGCATACAGGCAGTCCTTGGCTTACAGCCATTTGTTTAATGACCATTCAAAGTTCCATTGGCACAGAAAAAAAGTGAGATATGACTACTCTCACACTTATGACCGTTGCAGCATCCTCGTGATCAAAATTCAGACGCTTGGCAACTGGCATGTATTTATGGTGATTGCAGTGCCCAAGGGAGTCATGTGCTCACCTTTTGCAGCCTTCTGACAGGCAAGGTCATTGAAGAAGCCAGATTCACTTAACAGCTGTGTTACTAACTTAACAACTGCCGTGTTTCACTTAACAACTCTGGCAAGAAAGATAATAAAAGGGGGTAAAACTCACTTAGCAACTGTCTTGCTTAGCAACAGAAATTTTGGGCTCAGTTATGGTTGTGAGTCAAGGACCACCTGTATTTTGAGATTCAGTAGTGATATTATGGAGACAGCATCCTTCTGGTAAAGCCTGAAATTAATTTGTTTATGTTCTCTACAGTCTTTTTCAGAATTAAGTGATTTTTCTTCAATTGATAGGACTTACCTTAGAATAAATATGGATAAGACCAAACAACGTAATTTTGCAGGGTGGTTTCTGGAATTGTGGAAATTATATTATTTTTTGCCTTAAGTAAACCAGGTACTGAACAGAACTTACTGGATGTACTTGAATTTATAAACCTATGCAGGAAGTATCTCTGAACACTAATGGCATTTTTATTGACCTGACAATCAAGAATAAAACTTTACTAATTAAGGCAATAGTGTAAATTTTATACAGTCTAGTTCAAGTTGAAAACTTAGGAAGTATTCGGCTAATAGGTACCTAATGTAATTGCAGGAGTCTTATAGACAAGTCATGAAGATGAGACCGAAAGACCTATGGAAGAGATTAATGATAAAATTTCGTGGGGAAGAAGGCCTTGATTATGGAGGTGTTGCCAGGTAAATAATAAATCCAATTTAAAATATAATACTTCATCTTTGTTTTTTAAAATATGGGGATAATTGAACTAACTTTAGATCCTAGTACCTTTGAGAGCAGTATTGGAGGCAATGTTCTTCAATTTTTGATAAATTTAAATGCAAAGGAGACAAAATGATGTCCCTTCAAGTTAGTTAGCACATTGGTAGCATTTCAAGCTTGCTTTTTACTAACCCAAATTGGGAAGTATGACCAATAAAGAGCTGACAGATAAAAGTTTAATGTCAAGCTTAAGTCCTACTCATTTAATAAAACAGTCCATGTTAATCACAATACAACAAAGGTTTCCCATTGTATTCTTCTGGAGGTGTTTTGTCTTCCCAGTCTAACCTGCCAAAATTTTTACAAACCTGAGTACTTCTTGGTAGTCTCTCATCCAAGTATTAAGTAACTTTGTCTTTCAACTTTGATTTTAGACAAGTTTTTTGAAAGCTGGTAAGTTTCTCTAATGTCCTTGTATCCACAGTGATTATAACAATTTTAGAGTAATAATTGCACTGAAATATTTAAGTTTATAAAATATTTAGTGTAAAATTATTTACACTAATAAGGCTCCGCCTTGTGGTAATGTTTCATAAAGCAAAGAAGCTTGACCTAACCTTGCCTGATTTTGCTTGAAATTGTATTGTTTTAAATACTAGGTGTGATCTAGTCCAGTGATGGCAAACCTTTTTGGCACCGAGTGCCGAAAGCGCACGCATGCCCCTGCACCTGCCCCTCCCCCCCGCATGCACAGCAGAGACCCAAAGACCAGCTGGCCGGCGGGAGTCGCGCACACATGTGTGGCAGAGCTGAGCTGGGGCAACAGCGTGTGTGCCCACAGAGAGGGCTCTGCATGCCACCTGTGGCATGCATGCCATAGGTTTGTCACCACTGATTTCTAGTCCATTGTAGGTAAATTCTGGAGTGGGAGAAAAAAATGAAACAACAGGAAGGCAAATGGTAGTGGAGTAAAATGGATTCAAAGTGAGAATAATTTTGGAGACCAACGGCTACAGTTCCAACTACAGCCTTTTGTAGTTTCTTGAACAATTCTCTCTTGTACAACTAAAGAAGTGAGGAATGGCTACCCAGGGGTGGTTCTTAATCTTCTGTATTTGCACTATGCATAGACATCAACAGGTGCTTTATGAGCCTCTTACTCAGGAGGAGCATATCCTCTTTCCTTCCATCAAATTTAATCCATAACTTTCTTTAGTAACACGTTATCTATAATAGATAGAACAGGGTGCTTCTGAGTAATGTTCGGCAGTTGTCTTTCAATTTAATTCATTTTGACATCAACAGACCTATTAGCAATGAGATTAAGTGAATCAGAGCCAGAAAAGTAGGTCTGTGAAATTCTATTAATTGGTGGCGGGAGGGGGTTTCTGTTAATTACCAAGGGAAACAAATTTATTTAGCACTTCAAAATCTAAACTTTTAACATAATAGCAAGTGATGGCATATTTAAGCATATTTTAACATGCTGAGGCTGAGTTGAACCATATGCCACGAGACTGTCATAATGAGAATTACATTTTCAGTGAGCAGAAGCAGTAAAAAACCGTTTCACGGTAATTTAAATTCCTGAGACATACTTGTATGTTTTGTGCCCTTAAATTAATATCCTGCATTTTAAATCTAAAGTAAATACCAATAGTTCTAATTGGATTAATGATTTGTTTTCTTTTACTTTCCTTTTTGTACATACAATTTTAAACAGAAAAAAATGTTCTATTTAGCTAAAAAGCTGTTTTTTCTTTTCTGAGTAAATACAATGTTAACCCTTTATGTCGGGTGTCAAACTTGCAGCCCGTGTGCCAGATGCATCACGCACTGGCCACGCCCACGCCTGGTTTAGCGAAGGGGGGGAAAAGTCCCGATATGTCACATGACAACATGACGATGCGAGTTTGACACCCTTGCTTTATGTATTTGTCTCTTTTTTTAAATACAAAATAATAAAATACAGCTTGGATCCTAGAATATAACTCTGTAATTTCTACCAATGTTTTCTTCCCTGTGTACTTCCTTACTTTACAGAATACTTTTCTGTGGAAATACAGCTAGTCCTCGACTTACAGCCGTTCATTTAGTAAAATTCAAAGTTACAAAGGCAGTGAAAAAAAGGTGAATTGTGATCATTTTTTACATGACCATTGCAGCGTGGTCACATGATTCAAATTCAGACGCTGGTCAACTGGCATGTATTTATGCAGTGTCCCGGGGTCATGTGATCAGCTTTTGTGTCCTTCTGATAAGCAGAGTCAATGGGGAAACCAGGTTTGCTTAACAATCGTGCCACACATAATAAGTGTGGCAAAAAAGTCACAAAATGGGACAAAACTCACTTAGCAACTGTCGTGCTTAAGAACAGAAAGGTTGAGCTCAATTCTGGTCATAACTCGAGGACTACCTGTATAAAATGCTAGGCAAGAAACTATAGCTGCTTCTCTCTTTTCTTGCCACCATAATCCTGCATAGGCTTTGTCCCATTTCTTTCTTCCAAAATTTCATTTTTTACCCCATCTCCTTCCAAAATTTGACAAAACATCTTGTATAGATTTCAAACACATGTTGGCAGCTGTTTTTCCAGGATTTTGCAAGCAATATATCCATGCACATTAGCTAAATTGTGCCTTGCCACAAATGGAGTATGAAATGATGAAAGCTCAGGCAAGGCAGCAAGATACTGAATTCAGACATCGTAACGTGTTGGCCTTAGGGCACAATAAGGAATAATTGCTGTTTCATCTTTGGGTCATATTATCACTTTTTGCCTAAGGCTTCATTAAAAGTTTGTGTGTGTGTGTGTGCAATGTTTGTGTTTCCTTCAGGGAATGGCTGTATTTGCTATCCCATGAAATGCTGAATCCATATTATGGCCTCTTCCAGTATTCCCGTGATGACATCTATACTTTACAGATAAATCCAGATTCTGCTGTTAACCCGGTATGACAAAATACTTTAAGGCTTATACTGTATTTGATCAGCAGGTTTAATTAAATGTGAGCCATTAGATTAAAAAAATGAATGGGCACAAATCTGCTTATGTTGTAAGAAATCATTAGGCTAAATATAAAGACATTATATTCTATGGTGGTGCGGTGATAATGCAGTACTGCAGGCTAATTCTGCTGACTGCTGAGTGCTAGCAGTTTGGCAGTTCGATCCTGACCGGCTCAAGGTTGACTCAGCCTTCCATTCTTCCAAGGTCAGTAAAATGAGGATCCAGATTGTTGTGGGCAATGCATTGATTCCGTAGACCGCTTAGAGAGGGCTGTAATGCAGTATTAAAGTCTTAAGTGCTATTGCTATTATCTAATCATAAGATTAGCTAGAAAATGAGTTTTTGAATAAAACTAATTTATATACAGTTGGGTGCTTCTTTATTGGTGGAAGTAAAACAAGTGCTTTTATTACTCTTACTTATCTTATGATATTTGACAGAACCTGCTGTACAGTATAATGTGCTTAGAAATTGTGCTAGAAGAATCTGATTTGATCCTGATTATATATGTTCTTTCAATTCCAGGAACATTTATCCTACTTCCATTTTGTTGGTCGAATCATGGGGATGGCTGTGTTTCACGGACATTATATTGATGGGGGCTTTACGTTGCCTTTTTATAAACAGCTGTTAGGAAAGCCAATTACATTGGATGACATGGAATTAGTTGACCCAGATCTTCACAACAGCTTAGTATGGATATTGTATGTATTTATCCCTTTAAAATTATACTGTTTCTGGAATGGGGTATATACTGCTCATTTTTATTTAGTGGCTGTTTTGTTAAACTAATTTTAAATTAGGATTATTTAAATTCTTTAAAATATCCATTTGTTGCCTCTTGAAGGTTATTTCTTTTTTGAGATGCTCTATGGGAAAAATATGCATTTAAGGATGCATTTAAAGCATTTTTAACTTTTCTTAAATTCATTATTGTTCCAAATTTTCTCTCATATACTTGAATTTACTACACACTGTACCTCTCCATTAATTCAGTAGTTGCCACACATTATGTGTATTGACACTAGAAATGAATCTACCACATGCCAGAAATTCACCATCACTTCGCCTCTTAAACTAAAAATAGGAGAAACAACTGTTCAGCAATTGTCATTTTAGTTTTGTAAATGTTTGAGAGCCAATGGGGAGACTGATACCTTTGGAAAGTCTAAACTTTGAGTGGAAAGGTTCTTCATATTTCAGAATTTCATTTATTCTTTTATGAGAACAGCTATAGTGAAGAAGAGGGGAAAAATACATACCCATTTAGACTGATATTGTAGAGAGCTCTGTGGAAGTAAATATTTGTTATTATTTTGTTTCAGACTAAAAATGTACAGTATGACTAGACATTTACATTTTAATTATTTTTCTGTTTTTTTCAGGGAGAATGATATTACAGGAGTCTTAGACCATACATTTTGTGTTGAGCACAATGCATATGGTGAAATCATACAGCATGAACTTAAGCCCAATGGCAAAAGCATTCCTGTCACAGAAGAGAGTAAAAAAGAATATGTCAGGTATTTTAAAAGTTTACTTGTTAGTGGTATAGTGTCCAGAGCTAATTGTTACATGTATAAGTTAATAAGGTTCATTTAGCATCTAAATGTTTTGTATTCATTTATTTTACAATATTTTTATTGCCTTCCCCCTGTGTTTTAGAACAGTTATTTCGGTGACAGAAATTGCAGTTTGTGGACAAAAAAATTTTTTAAGTGATAATTGTGATTTATTTTTTTTTACAGGTTGTATGTAAACTGGCGATTTTTAAGAGGAATTGAAGCTCAGTTCCTGGCTCTGCAGAAGGGTTTTAATGAAGTAATTCCACAGCATCTGCTGAAGACATTTGATGAGAAGGAACTAGAGGTTAGTATGCTAATTATCAATGTTTTTCTTCTACATGGGATGTATATGAGAGAGGGCGGGTAGGAACTTTCCCTCCTTTCTGATGCATTTGCAGCAAAAATCATGCAGACACATAGAATATGTAGACGCTCAGATAAACACAAAGAGAGGCACAAAGTTGTGCTTTGTAAATGTGGCCAGTAATCGAAGCTGAAGATGAGCAGCTCATATCGTCACATGAGATGTTTGTAGAAGCCGTGTCTTCCCCATTGTAAACCAGATTTACAGAGTATGAAAAGATGGAGAAGTCTGTGACATTCTCCCCTTTATGAGCTTCGTCATTCTGTTTGTTCTGTTCTGTTCTGTTCTGCTAGACTGCCTGTTCTCCTCACTCCAAAAACAGAAGTTCCAAATCTGCCTCTTACTAGAAACAGGAAAGTTGGAAAAATAATGCCAGCATTCCTGCCAACCCCAAACTCCTCTGGCTAGAATAAAATGTATTGATTTTTATTTAAGTTTAAATGAAATAACATCAGATTGAATGTTTGTTTTTGCCCATCTTACTTTGGAATATGGTCCCCAGCAGGTCCCTCAAAAGTGAGACCTTCAGTTTGGAAAACATCATAGATTACTCAGCTAAACAGTAAAGGCTTCTGGCAGCTTCTGAATCAAGTCATACATTTCATAGAAAAAGAATTTTGATCACCAGCTTCTACATAATGTCCCATATATTCTACTTTTTGTACAGTTGATCTTACTTATGAGACTTGTCAAATGTAGCAGATATGTGCTTTTTGTTTATTTGTTTTATCATTCAGTTTTTATGATGCCCACTTGCCAAACAATTCTGGTTGACTGTTAAGATTGGACCACTTCAGTTTGGGGGGGGAAAACATGCCTTCAGTCATCAAATCTAAAACTATCACTTCATAATGGGCATCAGGCACTTACTGTTAAAAGTTAAACAGTTATCTTCGTTCCCTATCCCTGAGGTCTAGTAGTTTCTGATTTTACACGTAGTTCATGCCATTGATCTTTGCCTGTGCAATTCTCGACAGCTCATCATTTGTGGCCTTGGGAAAATAGATGTTAATGACTGGAAGGCCAACACAAGGTTAAAACATTGCACTCCAGATAGCAACATTGTCAAGTGGTTCTGGAAAGCTGTGGAGTTCTTTGATGAAGAGAGGAGGGCTCGATTACTACAGTTTGTGACCGGATCATCCAGAGTGCCTCTTCAGGGTTTCAAAGCATTACAAGGTAAAAACAATAATCTCTATGGCTCTCTCGAGTCCAGTTTACTGGCACAAATATTATCCTTTGCAAAGTAGTTTTCATAACAGATTTTTCAAAACAGATTTTTGATTAAATACCTGAACTGAAACGTGTTGCAGCTGGCTACAGGTTTAATTGTATTTCAAGGGGCCATGGCTACTTAAGCCCTATTATTTTCAGTGCATAAACCTGCATGTGATTCAATTTAACTTATCAATTTGCTTCACCCATTCATCCAAACATTGGCATTATTCTGTGCATCTAGTTTGATCATAGTTGTCTCAGTAGTAATTCCCATTATTTTTGTAGAGTATCAAACTCTCACCTCATATTTCCTCTATTTTCATGGACAGAGTGGGACCCACATCTTGCATGCTGTGGCACATAGCATATAACTTGAATGTTATAAGCATTTGGCTGCTAGTTACTAGCTCATGTAGGACATCCCTTTAAACATCCTGTATGCCCCTGGAGTTGTTTTACACATTAATTCAGGGGTGGGCTGCTACGGGTTCATACAGGTTAGGGTGAACCCGTAGCTAAGATTCTGCGCAGTTTGACGAACCGCCAAATCCCACTCCTGGCTGGCCCTGCCCACCCCGCCCTTCCCAGGAGTCCCCATGCAGCCCGTTTTGGATCCCAGGTAAGTACAGGGCATGCACAGAGGCTTGGGGAAGGTGAAAAATGGGCCTCCTGGAGGCTCCCTGAAGCCTGCGGAGCCCGGCAAGGCAAAAAATGGACCTCCTGGGAGTTCGGGAAGGCCAGAAATGGCCTCTGGAGGGCCTCTGGAGCCTGGGGAGGCCGTTTTCAAGGAAAGCCTCTGGAGCCCGGGGAGGACAAATCAACCCGCCCACTGTGGTGCAGGAGGCCGACTAGGCCGTGCCCACCATGGCCATGCCCACCCAGCAACCAGGCAGAGAACCGGTTGCTAAAATTTTTGAAGCCCATCCCTCCATTAATTGAAATATAACTTTGATTTGCATAATTAGTGCTAGTCCAGTTTACCGTGTAAAGTCTTAGATCAACTTTAATGGAGTATATTTGGGGAAGAAAGAACTTCCTCAATAAGATATACTGTGCACATGTATATCTTATATTAACATGTGCTTGCTCACATGCACATCTTTCCTTGTACAGTATAACAGTGTTTGCTTCATTGGGTGTAGTATGTTCTTTGATTAATGCCATGTAATACAAGTAGTCCTCAACTTACAATCATTCGTTTAGTGACCATTCAGAGTTACAAAGGTACTGAAAAAAGTGACTTAGGACCATTTTTCACACTACCGTTGCACCATCCCCATGGTCATGTGATAAAAATTCGGATGCTTGGCAACTGGCATGTATTTATGACAGTTGCACTATCCCAGGGTCATGTGATCCCCATTTGCAATCTTTCCATCTAACTTTCGACAAGCAAAGTCAATGGAAAAGCTGGATTCACTTAATGACCATGATATTCGGGGCAAAACTCACTTAACAACTGCCTTAGCAATGGAAATTTGGGGCTGAATTGTGGTTGTAAGTTGAGGGCTGCCGATATTGAACAGTATTGTCTTTGATGCAATTGCAGGTGCTGCTGGCCCAAGACTGTTTACCATTCACCAGATTGATGCCAGCACAAACAATCTGCCAAAAGCCCATACTTGGTAAGTCAGGAGCTATTTATTGAAGTTATACAACTAATTAGAGATATGGTTGGTAATGCTTCAGCTCCAAACACATGATTAATCTAGTTGAAAATATGCACACTTTACAGAAACCATTAATAAAAGAAATTCATCATTGTTTTTTTCTGGAAATGTTGTGATATAAAATGAAAGAGTATCCATGTTTATAAATTGCACGTGTGCTTTTTTAGTTCTATCACTCAATCTGATAAAAATCTCAAAAATCAGACAAAGATGGACGCCACAATCAATTGAGATAGGTCAGTTCTGTGGTGGTACCGAGCTGAGAATAAAACTGCAAAGATCTCAGAATTTGCATCAGGGAATTGCCAGATCACATTTTACAAACTTTGGTGTAGTGATATAAATCGATTACTTACTGTATGAGTTTTTGTTTAATGTCATTCCAATGTTTCATTTTGGAGGACAAAATAGGCAAGCAGCTTTGCCAATAATCTGCATCTGTCCATGTTGACATTCAGAATGGCTGGTATCATGTGAGTGAAATCCAAAGAGTAGGTGTATGGGTGGAACTCTGACACTCAGTCCAGGTGTACCTATTGGAAATAAGCTCTATCATTTACTTGGTGGTTTATCCCAGAATGATAGAGTTCCAGATGACTGTTCTACTTTCTGTATTTTATTTCGATCCTGGGATGGTGTATAATGTCAGGTAGCGATTTTTAATGTAGGATCCAATTTGGGTCGGTCATTGGGATCAGAGGTTCAGTCATCCAAGCTTTTGAACTTGTGCTGGAGCCCATCCTCAGGGAACTTCTCCCTCACAGTGTCTCTAGCAGATTTTTCCCATACTTTAGCAAATGAGTTGCTGGTCCCAGTTGTAACTGATAAGCAAGGACCATGTTTACAACATGCTATTTGTTTGCCAGTCCTCATCCTTATGATTCCAGGCTTATTGGAGAAAGCAAGTTGGCTAAGCCAACTACTATATTCTCAATTTCTTGCCACATCAAGAATCTTTTATAGAGGGAAATATTTTGTTCGTGTTTTTATTTAGCTTTGGCTTCACTAGTCACTATTCAGTGAAGAACAAAGCCTGTGTTTCCCTACTGATGTGCAAGAATTCTGTGAAGAAAGGAGAACTAAGAGTGAGTGACTGGCCCAAAGTGAATATCTCTGTGGTTGAGAATGGGCATGAACCTGGGGTTCCCCACTAATCCAACTCTGTTACAACTTGACCACACTGTCACTAGGCTCTAAGACAGGGGTCGTCAACCTCCAGTCCATTGACTGGCACTGGTCTGTGGCATGCCAGAAACTGGGCCACGCAAACAAGCGAAGCCCCATCCACAGGATACAGGCAGCACACAAAACCACGCCTCCTCTGGTCCACAGAAAAAACTCTCCATGGAAACGGTCCCTGGTGCCCGAAGATTGGGGGACACTGCTCTAAAGGTTCTAGATGAGCTTTGCTAAATGCATAAGCTATTTGCGGGGATTCATAGAGGATCAAGCAAATCCAGTTATAGATAACCAGTTTTATTTATGTTGTTCCAATATTTGTCTTCTGCTAGTTGGGTCTAGTTCCTATCCCATAGAACAGTCCTTGGGAGGAACTGTGTTCTTATAACAATAACACACCATTAAAATATGTAAAATAAAATTAATCAGTATTAGTTGCATTGCTTATTTGAGTCATCAACATAAGTTGAAATGCTTCTTCTTTGTTGTTTGCTTGCAGCTTCAATCGGATAGACATTCCTCCTTATGAAAGCTATGAGAAGCTCTATGAAAAGCTGCTAACCGCTATTGAAGAAACATGTGGGTTTGCCGTGGAATGAACATTTGCAGACCTGCGTGGAACTGAATTTATATTCCAAGCAGAAAATCCTTTCCTCAGCCATGATACAATAAATGCTTGAAATATAGGAAACTCCCCCCACCTTTTTTTTCTCTCCTAGAGGACAATACGAGGGAAAGGACCATTTTTGGAATTCTTTATTCAAGAAAATGTTCTGTGGCTCCTGCCAAGGAATAATTCAGCTGCTATTAAAAACTAGTATCTTGAACATGCAGAATGCTGACTTTTCCTTCATTTCAACAGTTAAGCAGTATTCTCTTTGAAAGACGACTACTATTTTTGTAAAAGGTGATCTGATCTGTTTGCTTACCTGATTTCTACTATCAGAGGTCCAAGGGACAGCTCTTGGTACAAGCCACATTCCAGCTGACTTATATAAATGTGATTCTGAATAGCACCTGTACTTGCTATTTTTTTAAATAAAGTATTTTGATTCTAACTTTTGCATAAAATTGGCTAAACGAATCACAAACCTTTTAAAGTAAGGCCACTTCACAGTATAAACTGTATTTTCTTATACAGTGCAATGATTTTATTCTGTGTTATAAGTTCAATTTCAGTGGTCCTGTGTCAGGATTTTTATATTTCTCAAGCATGAATTATAAGGTTTGGGTCTTTTTCTTCAGTCAGATTTCTCTAGCAGAATCTTATCCGAATTAAATTGCACTGCATTTGGTACAGTACTTTGTGGTAAATGTGGAAAGCCCTTTTTAAAAAACATAGGCGTTCAGCATTTTTTAAATGAGCATTTTTGTAAAAAGTCAATACTTGAGGCGTTTTTTTAAAAAAAATGCTTTCCATTTTAAATGGAACTGCTGCATTTTTTAGACTCCTAAATATATATGGATGATATCATTAGCCTTCATAGATCATCAGTTGATTGTTCAAAACACTCTGTGGATGTCAAATCAACCAAAGCTTTTACGTTCAGATACAACCAACCTGCACTGTATATTAGTTGTTGCTCAATAATCTGATCCAGAAAAAATTGCCTTTACTTTGAACTGCTTGTAGTCAACAAGTTTGTGGTAGTGGCAAATAAGGGGGGGGGGGAGAAACCCCCACAATATAGTTGATTCAGCGATGAAATACTGATGTGGTATAATGTGCTCCGTTAAGCAGCTGGCTCAGATACGTAGGAATTTGCCTTTGTTTTAATGCAAGCATGTGTGGAATGCTTAAAAAACAAAAGGCATCTTCTAATACTGGTGACTTACTTACATTTAAACACAGTCCTTAATTGTTAAGGTGTGTATTTGTTGAAGATGGCTCACATATAGAAGCTTTCTGTGTAGTTCCGTGTGGCTGCTATGACAAGAACAACAGTTGGCATAAAAATTGCTGAATGTCATAATCTGTATCGGCAGTGGTTAATGCTAATATTTTCCATATCTCCTACTTACCCATGTGGCAGATTAAAGTAGAGCTTGCATGTGTTGAACTAGCCCTCGTTCAGCAATGCTGTGAACTGAACAGTTCAGCTGCTTACTTTTTCACAATCAAGGGACAGTAAACAATGCAAGGCATGCTCTAAGAACTAATTGTAAGCCACCACTTTTTTTTTTTTAATTATACTGATAATCAAGAGTGCCAATTACACTTTGGAAACGGCGTAGCTTTGCTGGTTGATCTCTAAGAAAATGAAGGAAAGGCAAGAAGGGCAAAGCATGTTCACTATATCTAATGCTTCTTTTCTGACTTGGTCCAAATGCTGATCCTGGAGTCCAGCAGGTTTGTATGGCAGTTGCCACTTCCATCAGCCGCATAGTGCATTTTGAGGATAAAATGTAGTTTTCATTTGACTGTTTGTTCTTGAAAGAATTTCATGGTACCTTTGTTAATGCAAAAAGGCAGAAATTTTGGAATAAGAAGCAATTGCACAAGTCAGACAATTGTAGTGTAGGAGTTGGTGATGATAGATGGTCTATTTATGATTCATAGTTGAACAGAACCAATAAAGTTTCTGGTAGATTAGATTACGGTTTATGGGCTCTACAGCATTAGTTATTCAAAGCCTGCTACTGAGGAATGTGCGGCAGCTTAGTCTCAGAGTAGAGAGTTGGTTGCCCTTCAGATGTTTTGGATTTCATCTTCTAGCAATTCCAGTCAGCACCATCAGTGGTAGATTGTGAAGATTTGCTACAAAATATCTGTCGAGCACCAGTTTATCCGCTCCTAATAAAATAAATTTGAAGCTGATAAGGAGCAAGCCCGTATTCCCAGTTAGGATATCTTCTTTTGTGCCTGTCTGAAGTTTTTTTTTTCCCTTCCTTCAGATCATCTCTGGGATATGCTCTGCCTTTTTCAGCTGATCTTTCAGGTTTCAGGAATAGCATTGATTTATTTTCTAGATGTTGAATGAATAACTTATGGAGCCTTGGTTTTCATACACCATTGAGCGCTGAGTGCTGAGCACTTCTGAAGGTGGATTCCTGCCTTTTATAGTTGATCATTGAGGTCTTCTGTTTTGTATGTACACGAGCTCCCCAGGAGCTTCTTGGATAACCAGATTGTATCTAAAACTCACCTTGTTACTTGCTCCATAAGGAAAATTGTCCTGTTCTTCCTTTTCTGTAGACTTACCATTGGATTGGCAGTAATAGCCTTGTCTTGTTTAAGATGCCTCCATTTTGAATAGGATGAAACCTAGCAATCTTAAGTAGAAATTGAGAGCTGAAATTTGTTGACAGTGAAGACAATGGGGTGTTAAGTTTGGGAAAAGGCAAATCCAACCTGATCTCATTCCAAAACTTGTGTTTTTGAACAGTGACTGCATTGTTGCTCTACTTTAAATTGTGTTCAGAGAACTTTTTATTACAGCACTAGTCTAATTCTCTATGTATTAGGCAACATTAAACTATACCTGCATCTTGCTTTAACCAACACTGAGCAGACGAATGCAAATAGAATTCTCAGGTCTTCTGAGTGCCTTTTTATCTGCATAAAAACCATTAAAAGCTTTAAAGCACACAACTTACCGGAAGCTCTTCTCAACCCATCTGTTGCAGATGTATAGCCATGCCTCTTTTCCCAGTGCTAAATATGATGCTGGACCTTTGGATTTTTACCCTAGGTTTAAATGTGAATATTTATTTCGAGTGCACCCCTTTTCCCATAGGATTTCCTCATCAATTCTGAACGTGGATTGAATAGTTAAGAGAGATGCCACCTCACATTTCCATGCTTTCTTTTCAGGAATGAATGTGTTAATATGAATAGTGACAATTTGCTAGGATTCTGTGATTAAGTACTCAGATGCATTTTCAACTTTAATTTCTAGGTGTAAAGTTTCGTAATGGTGCTTTGTACAGTATGTATTCTATTTTTTGCACATAGGTTCAGTTTCTCTAAACTGATTTTTATTTTTACCAAACATTTGTGTTTATACTAGAGTCCAGAGCACACAGATATTTTTTTTAACTTTTTTTTAAAATTCTGCAACACTATCTGTTAAACCTGTGGTGCAGTTAAACTGGCTGCATTAATGAAAGGAACTTGTGCTATTTAATCACATTTGTAATGTAGCATGACATCATTGCTACAGACTCTGAACTGCACTATATAATTAACAGGTTCAATTTGTACTTAAGACATACTGTTTATTTAGAAGATTTCTGACTGCCAAATCCTAAAAGTTTTGTCCTACTAAAACAAACCTATATTTGGTATACTTCCTTCTGCCACAAACTGACATTTTTAGTTCCATTTCTATTGTATTTATTGCAGAATGTGTTTAGCATTGATATTGTATTTTCACCAAGCTGTTACATGAGCTTTAACAATACATCTGTATACATTTTTTTGAGTATGTACCCATGCAGAAATTGAGCAATAAAATTGAATGCTGTTTCCACTGTCACAGCATCAAAGGTTTTAAAAGTGGTTTGTTTTTTTACTTTTCAATAAAATAACAGTGATCTTAGTAGTTTTAAGAAATCACATAAGTCCTGCAGAAATTGAGCAATAAAATTGAAATTTGTTTTTCTTTTTAAATAAAATAGTGTTTTTCTTAGTAGTTTTAAGAAATCATAGAAATCCTGGATAGGAATAAGGCTAACCTTGGAGGCATCATTCCACTGTTCATTGGCTGATATTGACTGAGTTTCAATGTCAAATATTTACATTTGTAATTTTTTTTCTAAGGAGAGAATGCAGTCTCTTAAGCTATTCTGTTGCATTCCTGGTTTTGCTGTCACTTATTTTTAATACACTGTTGAGATCAAATTCTGCTGTTTGCAGAACCTAAGAAGGAGAAAGGGGAGATTTTTTTTCACTATATTCCTAGACACAATATGTGTGTTCAAAGCCTTGGCAACTGATTTCCCTTTCAAGATTTTTCTTTCTACGTGTCTTGGCATTGTATAACTCAGTTATTACACAAAATATTACTTATTTGTACTATTCAAATCGCTGTATCCAGCACAACAGTAAAAGTGTGGAAGAACAATTATAATCACTTTTGCCCTAATGTTCATGATCAGCTCTTTCCAAATATGGTAGTTGAGGTATTAAAATAGCAATACTTTATATGTAAAATATACCCTGAAATATTTCATTCATTCATTTATTTATTATAAAAAATGAGCTTTAGATTTTCAGCAGCAAAAGTTTCCGGTGCCCCTTCTTTTGCAAATACAAGGAATTTAATTGTACATTGGCCTTGATATAGCAAAATGTATTTATTTGATTTATAAGTCACCCAACCTACCACTGATTCTGGATAATGTATACATTAAAATTAAATGCAATACCTTAAAATAAAAACTAACCATAATACACCTAACCATATGAGGGGGGAAAAAACACTTGCCAAACTATACAATATACATTAAATGGGCACACCACCAATCTATCCCAGAGCTAAGACTTCAATGATTGTGAAAAGTCTTGCAGAATTGAGTGGTTTGAACTTCTGTGGAGGTGCTATACAAGAGAACAGGTGCTGTGACAGATGGGACACTTTTTGGGTCCCATCGGATGGTAACAGTTAATAAATGGATAGCACTCAAAGCATGCCAGCTCTTGTCACATGATGGGAGAGCAGTGTTTCCTCAGCCACTCCCTATGCTAGAGTTTTGCAAGTGTTAACTCATCTTGAATTGAAACCAGCTCACTGGCAACGGTTAGAGGTGGGAATGACCATACATATATGAGACTATAACTGCTCATGCTACTGCATTCTGGATTAACTATAGCTTGCATGTGGACTTCAAATATAGTTTTACATAGAACTCATAGAAAACTGAGAAGAAAACACTCCAGGAAATGGTGCAATTGGAGCATCAGATAAGCTGATACTTTCCTAACCACAGCTGCTGCCTTCATATCAAGCAGGAACCATGCGCCCAAGATAGCAATAGCACTCACACTTATATACTGCTTCACGGTGCTTTACAGCCTTCTCTAAGCGGTTTACAGAGTCAGCATATTGCACCCCCACAAACTGGGTGCTCATTTCACCAACCTTGGAAGGATGGAAGGCTGAGTCAGCCTTGATGATCCTCAATTGGGCACCAGCTGTTTAAGGAAATATAACCTGATGCATAATTAAAGATGGAGAACCTCCAGTACCAGTATAACCATGAAGCCATAGCCACTTGGTCTTGTCAGGGTTAAACTGAACCTGTTCCTCCTCATCCAGATCCAAATAACTTTTGGGCACAAAGAACAAGGTATCTGGTTGAGTATTATCAGCATACTGCTACTACTTGACTCCAGATCAATGCATGTCCTCAACCAGTGAGTTTTGTGTAGCTATCCTATAGGAGAGGTGAGTATCAAGCCTTGTGGCACTCCACAAACCAGTGGATTTGGATTGGATCGCTCCACATCAGTCAACATTGACTGGGATTTGCCACAGAGAAAAAAGCACTGCAGCACCATTTCCCACTCTCAGACTACATCTCGGTCAATACATGAATGAGCAAGCTAAGTGTTTCTCCTGTAGAATTTGCCTAAACCCAGCTCTTACAGCTGGTCTACTTTTAGTTTCACTATATAAAGAAATTAATCTCCAATGGATAGGAAAGGTTATATTAAAAGTTTTTCTCACATTTTCTACCTAGGAAAGATGCAGCCATATAAAAGCGTAGCTCTGCAGAGAAGAACTTTTCCCAACAATCCCATTAGGTAAATAATATTTATAACAAATCTCCATTATTCATTAGTACCTGGACAAATAAAGATAAGAGACCCTGGAGATACTTCCTCTAATAAAGTGTATGAGATACAATACTCATAAAATGTTATACAGTAGAAAAATTCTCCAACAAGCAACTAACTGTGTGTTTCAGTAGAAAACCAAAGGGCAGGATGAAACAACAGGATTGGCATTTAAGACATGGTTAGGGAATACCTCTTTATCTTGAATGACTTCAAAATTAATTGCACCTTACAGCATTGGTGGTCTAGCTAATAGTTTATATATAATTAAGAACATTTGGTAAATTAGACAAGGGCCAGATGATAGAAAAAGAGCAAATATCCCCATCTTCAAAATGGAGAGGAAAAATACAGCAAACTCTGGCCAGAAAGGCAGTTTGACAGTGATACCTGGGAAAATTCAAGTGCCATAACCTACAAATTTGTTTTTTTTAACATTACCTCAATATGGGATAGCAATTTACAGGAGCAAAATAAAATTTAGCCACAGAAGTTACACTCGGAGATAGTTGAATTTTGATTATAAGGAAGCTAATCTTTATTGACAAAGTCTTTAAAACCATTTGTTTTGAAAATATCAGTGCAATATTTTCATAACATCAACTTAATCTTGGTCTTGGGGCAGGAAACTATACCACTAATTTTATATTTTTGATTCCGGTCTCCTTGAAAAAAGCCACATAGATATGATACAAGCATGCCAGGCCTTTAAAGAAACAGATAGTTCTTGCTGCACTGAAAAGAAGCCACCAACAGTCTGGATTTCAGCCGATCAGCTTCTAGTTCTCGGAAAAACAAATCATCATCATCATGTGTGATCATGTCCTGTAGCTCTTTAATCTCTTTCTCCAGCTTGGATCTCAGTTCACGTTTCACTTTACTTAATGTCTGAAAAGAAACCATTATGTTGAGCCATCTGTCAATTCATTTATAGTTCTAAAACTTAATAGGAAAAATGTGCATAGTTCTCAGGCTGAGCAAAATACTTCAAAAAGAGGTTGGGTCATTTATTTACTATAGTTTTAAATATAATTAAATCTATATAATAATTTCTCCCTTTGTCAGATTAATAGTACTTAGCAATAGTACTTAGACTTATATACCGCTTCACAGTGCTTTAGCGCCTTCTCAAAGTGGTTTTACGAAGTCAGCATATTGCCCCCAAAAATCTGGGCTCTCATTTTACCAACCTCGGAAGGATGGAAGACT
>JANHFL010001779.1:139422-154693 GCA_032468155.1 Oxyrhabdium leporinum | reverse complement strand
TGTAAACCGCCCCGAGTCTTCGGAATGGGGCGGTATATAAATGTAAAAATAAATAAAATAAAATAAATAAATAAATTAACTATAGATATTATATGATTATACTGTTCTATTCTTGGACTTATATTTTCTCCTCCGCTGCCTTGCATGGATGAAGATCAGAAAGGCTGCCTACAAATATGTTTAAAAATTAAATTATCATCAGTACATTAGCTCATTCGACATGTACCAATCTCCTGTTGTGAGCCTGCTCTCTCTTAAGAAGATCCACAAGTAGATTGTGCTTCTTCAGTGTTTCCAGTACCTGAAAGAAGTACACAGATTTAATTCATATAGCACTGATGATGTTACCTAGCCGGGTAATGAAATGTTTGCAAGAAAACAATCAAGCTCAAAGAGCACCAAGGACCCCACAGATTTATTTTAAATTATTATTTTTCATTACTTATCTCGCCTCTGCATATTAACCAATTTAGCAGCTCTCAAGAAAGATTTCTCCACCTTGATCTACTCTCTTCCAGAAACACCTGCTGAACAGTTTCCATACCAGCTTAGACTACAATTTCCAACATCCCCAATCATCATGGTTTACTCACAGAAAGCCTGACTCACATTTGAAGGCAGATGCATTTTATGTATTTAATTTTTATCCCACCCTTATTACATAGTATAAGTAACTCAAAGTGGCAAACATATCTCATACTCCTCCCTCCTCCTATTTTCCCCACAACTCACTCTATTCTCCCCACTTTCCCCTTTCAACTACTTCCTGTGCTTTCATCAGGACTTGTAATCCATTTTCTCCATTACTGCTCCCCCAGTTCCTTCCTTTTTCAATATCACAAAGGGATTGAGTTATATCAGCCTATAAGAATAAAGCTCTGGTTGAATAAAAAATCTCAGACCCTCCTAGAGTAAACATAGTGGACAATTCATTGTCATTAATAATGTGCCAAAAAAATATAGAAGTACAATCAATACAAGTAGTCTTCAACTTATGACCAAAATTGAGCCCAAAACAAGACAATTGTTAAGTGAGCGTTGCTCCATTTTAGGACCTTTCTTGCCAGTGTTGCTAAGTGACTCATTGCAACTGGTAAGTTAGTAACACGGTTGTTAAGTGAATCTGACTTCCCCATTGACTTTGCTGATCAGAAGGCTGCAAAAGGAGATCACATGATCCCAGGACACGACAAATATGAGACAGTTGCCAAGAGTCTGAATTTTGATCATGTTACCATGGGGATGCTGCAATTTTCGTTAAAAATAAAAAACGGTCACAGTCACTTTTTTCAATCCCATTGTAACTTTGAACAGTCACTAAACTGTTACAAGTCGAGGACTACCTGTAGTCCTGGTTAGTGCGTGGGACTTTCATCCCATGTTTGTATCTTTTAGCCCATTGCTGGCACATTTTTGTGCCTCACTTTTCAAAGGCTGTGACTTTCTTGAGCCTGCAGATAACTCACTTCATTTTGTAGTTTCCACTGGTTCCTATCTCTGGGAGATTTGAATTGCTCTATTTGGGAGAGCTGCTGCTGCCACATCTTGTTCATTGTTGGATGAGAAATGTTCATGTGAGGAAAGTCTTTGAGTAGCAAAGGCAAGAGATCGTTCTCTTTGACTTTCACTGAAAAAAAGAGACAGACCTAAGCAATGAACAGCTGAAGAGTAGGCCTTATGCTTTGGGCTGCCATTAAAAACAGCTCCCCTCCCCCATCTGGAGCCGCCATGATTAGGGAAGGCTGGACTAAGCTTACTGTTTTATACTTAATTAATGGTCAAGGTACTGCATATCACATTACTTGATTTAACATTCTTATTTATAAACCGTAGATTGTGTGTGTGAACACATCTAAACAGGACTACTTACTTTGGGGTAGGAGCTGTAACTAGATTAAAAAGGGATGGAAAATATTATTTATTTGTATTCCATCTTGGTGGTGAACATATCCAACACAGCTTCCTCCCTTATTTTCCCCACAACAGCCCTGTCAGGTGAGACGGGCTGAGAGAGATGGGACTGGCCTAGCCAGCTTTCATGGCTAAGGTGGAACTAGAGCTCACAGTCTCCCATTTTCCAGCCTTAACCACTAGGCCAAGGGTGTCCAACTTTGGGAACTTTAAGGCTTATGGACTTCAACTCAACATGAATGTCTGGGAAATTCTGGGAATTGAAGTCCACAGGTCTTAAAGTTGCCAAGGTTGGACACCCCTGCACTAGCCTAACTGGCTCATATATTTATCACATAGACAGAGAGCAGAGAAATGGTTTGGAGAGCAGAGAAGTGATCATGTGCCATCAAGTCATGTTGAATCTTAGCAACCACATAGATTTTCTCCATGATGCTCTGCTTCTAACCTTATCTTTCAAGTCTTTCAACAAGGAAACCATCAGCACTATAGTCCATCTAAGAGAAATGTGCATCTCCTAAATTATTTTTCTTTTTAAAAAGGTTTTTATATTGTTCTATTTCTTTACAGGAATGATATTGGTCAGCTCCATAATTACAACTATCTAAGGGAATCTGTCAGCTGAGAATTATCATTGTGTCATCGGACTCGCTTGTAATGAGAAATAGCTAATACTGGTGAATTTATGTCCATGTTTTCCCAAACAGTCATGATACATACTTGGAGTCAAAAAGACCTTCTAATCCTGAACCAAGAAAAACAATTTTAGGATCCTCTGCAGGCTAAGGTGATATTATTGAGCCCAATAAAACTGACAAAGGACAAATTGCTCAGCAATGAAGGCCAGCTGAAATGCGTGGCAGCTCATTAACTGGTTCCCACATCACACTAAACAATACTTTTAAAAAGCAATTTCCGAGGTATAAACCATGGCTTGTACGCATGATTCAGTTTGTAAACCCAACAGCCAAACAAGTCACGTTGGTGTTGAAATTCAATGCATTAATCCTGTTTGATTCTGTGAACTGACTTTGAAAACTCATAATTTGCTATCTAATGATTTTTACTGCATTTATGTAATTCTTAAGGATGTAGATTCTTCTACTTTGAAACCACAACTCCAAATGAGATACTCGGTTGTGTTTGAACTAAGTACAGACTAACATTTTTGTTATGTTTGTACGTACATGTATAAAAGCCCTAACACCAATGGCAGAATATTAAAAAAGAAAGAGGAAGAATCAATGTTTGAAAAAAGAAATGTGACTTTTCTGCTAAGTGGTAGATAGGGTAGCTGTTTTATCTTAGACTCTCTCATCCATAGATTTGCCCCTCAGTTGAACGTCACAAACACATAGAAATATTAGCATGGTCATTGTTAATATTCCCTGCTCTTAGCCTATATCAAAACAAGCACAGCAGTTCAGTATAACAGCTGTCATAACATATTACTAAGCAATATTGCATACCGGTGAACAAATCTGAAGTTACCCAGAGTGGAGTTTTTGCACTTCACATACTGGGTGAGAATAAAGCATTCAGGAAAGAACCATTAGGGGACATCCTTATGGTCTTTTGTAGAACCAACACATTTTGAAATCAAAGGAGGTACAATAGATTACTTTTAAGGTTGAAATGTTTTGGCTGCTCCTCTTCTTGAATTACCCACACATAATTATATATAGCTTGACAGCATTCATGGTTACTTTTTTTATCTGGGTCAAGGGGAGGGGAGGCAGAGAAGGAAAAGGAAAAAGGAAGGAAAGGAAAGGTTGTTGGAGTGCCCTTCTTGGAGAAGCACTGATTTGAAAGGGATATACCAATCAGGTAACAAATGAAAGAAGACTAGTAAAGAATTGCAGCCATGGGAGCCCAGCCTTCCTCATGACCTTGAAGAAACTGCTGGATAAAAGGCTCCCTAAATTCTCTGCTCCCCTTGCCCAGATTTAAGACATATGGAGGCAATCAGAAAAGTGTTTTTTCACAGCTATATGCAGCTAAAATGCCAGTGATCTTGGACCATGCACTGAAAGTACATGCTTTCAGAGGCTGCCAGGCTCTTCACCAAGAAGGGTTCAGTTCTTACTTGGAGCTGCTTTTTTTGGCTTCGCAAACCCTCCTCTTGAAATCTTCTGGTTGAGTTTGGAATGCCGAGGTATATTTTTTCGAGAATAAATCTTTGCTGCATGTGAGATTCTTGGAGTTCCTTTAAGTACATTCTCTTTGTATTTTTGTTCCTCGATACAAACACACACAGAACAAATAGATCACTCGTTATTCCAGTGCAGGCAGATCCTAATGACAGCTCACAATTAGGACAGATCCTAATAACAGCTCACAATTCATACAGAAAGAGGCAAATCCATAGGGCCAGAAGAGGCTGGTGATTTTCTCTACAACAGACATTCTCCAATGGCTGGTTAATATGGCTACATAATCCCAAAAGGCAGAAAGGGCTCTCTTCACACCAACCAAAAGCACATCTTGGCCTCCCCAGGTACAGAACATCTTATTTCCCCATTTTCAAATATCTGGTTTGGAGCCGAAGAGGCCAACATCTTCCACTTCATAGAGGACAAAGACTACTGTATTGGTTTCCTCACAGAGTTTTCCAGAATGGCTTCCCCTGGACACACTCTGAAGGGGAGAGGTCGCCATCTTGCTTCCTCAATCTTTGGAAGTGATACTTCAATCCAAACATACAACTTTTTTAAAAAAATCTATATTGTCATCATATCTGTGATATCTGTCTATGTATTAAATGAACCGTGAATTCTTTCCATATTAAATCAGGTAACTGGTAACCGTCCAAGTAGCATTTTACCTCAGAAAATAATACTAAGTCTCTGGCCACATCCTAAAAGCGACCGTTTTTCTGACTCTGATCACAGAGACAATCTATTACAGGTAGTCCTCAACTTACAACAGTTTATTTAGTGACCATTCAAAGTTACAACGGCACTGAAAAAAGTGACTTATGACCATTTTTCACAGTTACATCCTTTGCAGCATACCTATTGTCACGTGATCAAAATTTTGATGCTTGGCAAGTGGTTCATATTTATGACGGTCGCAGTGTTCCAAGATCGTACGATCACCTTTTGCAACTCTCTGACAAGCAAAGTCAATGGGGAAGCCTGATTCACTTAGCTAGCTTAACAACTGCACTGATTCAGTTAACAAATGTGACAAAAGTTGTAAAAGGGGGCAAAACTCACTTAACAAACTTCTCACTTAACAACAAAAATTTGGGTTCAATTGTGGTCATAAGTTGAGGACTACCTGTACTAGCGACATCAGCTCAGAGTCACTACAGATAGGAGAATGTCTTTCCCATAATCTTTAAGGACCAAAATTTTTCATCTATAAAGGTTAATTAACTCTTTTTATAGGTGAAAATTTTTATAGCTAAAAAAATAAACTCTGTATTAAAAAAATGCAATGTATGCTGAAAAATCAAATCTGGAATTTTATCCTTCTCCTTTTAAAAAAAACACTATGCATAAGCAGTTACCCATATTGGGCTCTGTGGATCTCGATTCCAGTAAACAAAATTTATGACTAAGTCACACCAGTGATCCTGATATGACTGGATCGTTCTAGAATTTAACACAGGGTGAAAACACGATCAATTGAGAAGTGCACACTTCGAAAACCAGAACCTCCTTCCCAAGAGTCTCAGGAAAACTGATCTGTCTGATTTGTCCGAGATAGACAAAAAGTGGCCACTACAGGTAGTCCTCAACTTACAACCACAACTGGGAACATAATTTCTTTTACTAAGCAAGGCAGTTGTTAAGTGAGGTGCCTCTGATTTTATGACCTTTTTTGCCATGGTTGTTAAGTGAGTCATAGTGTTGTTAAGCAGATACAACTTCCCCCGTTGACTGTTGCTTGTTGGAAGCTAGAAGAGAAGGTCGCAAGTAGAGATCATGTGGCTCCGGGATGCTGCAACCTTCATAAATAAAGGCCAGTTGCCGAGCGCCTGAATTCTGAACATCAGGGTGCTGCGATGGCTCTAAATCCGACGACTGATTGCAAGTCAGTTGTTTTTCAGTGCCCTTGTAACTTCAAGCTGTCACTAAGCAAATGGCTGTAAATTGAGGATAACCTATATTTAAAGTTCTGCTCAGGTAAATTTGGTGGAGAGAAAACCCTCACCAAAACTTAAATATATGAGAGCTGACCTATTGCAAAAGCTGCCCTTCAAATATTAATGTTCCAAACTGTAATACTGAGAGTCAAAAAGAAATGCATAGAACTATCAGCATATTTCCTCTGCACCTTACCATTTCCTGAGCCTTTGCTTTTATCTTCACAAGCTCCAGTCTTTCACTAGCTTCATATGCTCTCAGGTCTTCGTCATAAGCTTTACTCAGATGCTAGAAGATACAATAAAGTCCAATTGTTGTCTGTAACAACTTATTCATTTATGAAACTTGATAATTTTGATAATTCTACTCTTATAAGCAAGCAATTCGCAAACTAAATTTGTAAGAAGTCAGGAGTTCCATTTAATGTGGATTCTGGGCTATTGAAACTTAACATATTCAGATTCAGTTGTTCAGCTGCAGTTCTAGAACAAAAAACCCAGCTAACATACTGAAAGAGCAATTAATGTCTGAAAGTTTCAGAGACAGAAAATAAGATAAGCTCTATTTAAAAAAAAAACCTGAATAAATTAAAAAGGATCCAAGAAAGATAAAAGTTAACCAATATTAAGGCTACCCTTTCACTGCTTTTACCTATCTAAATTTAGAAGGTAGAAGATATAAATATGAAATACGTGGATATGGATCTACAATAAAAGACGCTGTTCAGATAAAGTTCCAAGCCAAGCTTGGAGTTACAAGAACCAAAATCCTAAATATTGACAGAAATATCCTAGTTATGTATTCATTTTTATTTTTTATGAAATTTATATGCCGCCCATCTCACAATTTGTGGAAACTCTGGGCAACTATCAGTCAGAATATTTTTTTCTTCAAGTGGATGTGATCAGAGACCAGTCTCAGTGAGGAGATTAGCCCTCAATAGGCAGATTCCTGAGCCTCAGTTAGGGACTCCTAGAGATTCATTCAATAAAACAAATAAGAGGACTTGCACTTTCACTTCCTGCAGTCATTCTACCTATACTCTAATTCTGTCACTTTTCTTTTCCTCCATATCTGTTTTTTACTTACCCAAATTTCTCCACTGACATTTCCAAAAGTGTCTAGTCTATATTAAGAACCTCTAATCACCTTTGAATCTTTCAGTAATTCTTTTAGCCTTTCATCTAGAATAATCCGATTAATCATGCTTTTGGATTCATGCCCTTTCCATGTACATGTGTGGAGACTTACAACCGAAACCACATTGTTGAAACAAATGCCATTTTTCTACAATGAACGATCAGTTTCATTCATTGCTGTGCCTCCAAATGGCGTGATCACTTTTTATGTATTCTTTTGTCTCATTCCGACTTATCTATTCATGTTACCTAATAAAATACTTTCCCTCCTTGCATTGCTTCCATTCAGAACACTCCACATTTTTTCCCCAAACTTATTTCTGCTTCTTCTACTATCATCATTCACTGGACAATAACTTTTTTCTCATGCCTGTCCACAACAATTGATGACAATTGATCATACTTTCCAGGATTCTTTTCAGCCTAGTCAATTTTATACTTTGACTTCCCTGTATGATTTCTCAATGCCGTACCACAAGACTGGCCCATTTACATTCTGATCCTTTACCTCTTTTCCCATTCTTAATTTCCCAAATGCACAATGTATCTATTTTTTTAAATTTCCTTTATTCATCCAGGGCTCTTAGTTGTAGTCCTCCATTTCCCATAGTCATCAGTAGATGGCCAATAAATATTGCTCTCAGCCAACCCCCATGGTTAGCAATAGCACTTAGATTTATATCCGCTTCACAGTGCTTTACAGCCCTTTCTAAGAAGCTTACGGAGTCAGCATATTGCCCCTTACCAATTTGGGTCCTCATTTTATCGACCTCAGAAGGATGGGAGGCTAAGTCAACCTTGACCCTGGTGAGATTCGAACTGCCAAATTGCAGGCAGCAGGCAGTCAGCAGAAGTAGCTTACAGTACTGCATTCTAACCACTGCACCACCGTGGCTCTTCAATAAACTACCTTTACCAAGTTACTAGCTTTAACCATATCTGTGCCCCATGTAACATTCCCTCCCAATAGCAAGGATAATACCGGTCAGCTTCAGAACATTTTCACCATTATGTCACAAGCAGGCCAGCTTTTTCCCCAAGCAAGTGCATGCTATTCTATACAACCTCAGATATCTAAAGATCATCTAGCAAGCCAACACACAATGCTACCATCCCATCCATTAGGAGGTACATGCAGCGTACTGTCACACTCAGAATGTGTTTTTCTTTTGAGGACAATATAAAACCTCTGAAGTGGAAAAGCAGAAGTTCTTTTCACCCAAGTTCTGTTGACTGCTAAGATTCCATGTACACTGAGAGCATCTATTAATACATTCACTTGTTAAGGTGTTGTTTAGTTTCCCCCATTTCCATTCCTGCTGCCATTACCTTTGTTCTTAACTTCCTTTGATCCTGTTCATTTTGCCAACATATTCGCACTCTTCGCACTGGCTCTTCTGCATCTTTCTGGAGAGGACTATCTGACACATGTGATAACTGATAACTGGACGGAGGCGGGGAAGCAGAAAATGACCGTCGCCTGCTGGGTGCTTTCCTTGGATGACGAATATCTGAAAGAAACAAATTTTAGATAGTTCTACAACAATTAGATGTGGTTTTTTTAAACAAAGGATCATAAAGGCCCTTTCAATAAATTTCAGAAGCTCCATTTCTAAAGCTTGCTTGTCATGTCTTTGGGATCTGATATGGGCTGCTCTGTATTACATTCAATCAGATACACCTTTGGAAAAAAGTACCTTTGAGAGACTACGATGACAGAATCTCCACAGAGACACTTTTTTTTTTTTACATTTAGCAATTAGATTCAGGCTCTTTGTAAAGTTACTCATTGTTTCTAAACTTTTGAGTTAGCACAGTTCCCAACAGTGCTCAAACCTCTCGGTTTAGCTATTGTGATACCCATTATACAAAGAAATATCTTCAATCTAGCACTTTCTAGAAGGTGTTGCTATAACAATTCTCAGAAGTCCTAGCTAGGCATGGTCAACAGGAATTATGGAACTTGTAGCCCTGATAGATAAGGAGGGCATCAGGTCAAGGAAAGATGCCAAGAAAGATGCATTAATAAATTTCAGAGTGTTACCTGACTGTTGTCTGATTTGGCGATAGTCCATGATGCTGTCACTGTGCTGAGAAAGGGTATCCTCGTCAGCCGACAACTCGTCCTGGCTTTGTTCACCCAAAGCGTGCTTTAACATCTGTAATTTTTTAAAAAAATTGTTATAACTGTTCAAAGTTGATTTCAAAGTAATCTTCCATGTTTTTACATACAAAACACTTGCTTTTAATCAAGAAAAATAATTAAGTACACAAAGTCTAATATTTACTTCAAACACTCCATGTTACCACTTTCTGCCACCGGCTGTAGGCCAAATCTGCACAAGTAAAGGAATGGCTGATAGAACTCTATGGTGCTATAGATATATAGAGGTACTATTCAAGAACCCTCAATAGTACTATATTACTCTATTGGACTATTAAACACCACAACAAAAGGTTCTACTGTGTATTAATTATGCTTCCTAGAGTGAAAAATCCCGTTAAGTAAGAAACTAGTATCCAAGGTTTATTTAGTCCATTCCTTGTTCTTCCAATTTTCACAGTCAGGTGTTTTTTTCTTTTGCTGAAAATTGATGCTTAGAAATGTGAACTCAACTTAAGAAGCCATACATTGCATTTAATCAAGCAGGACTAGAGTATCTCCTTCTACGGTATGTGTAAGCCAGGCCTAAATCCAGAACCTTTTCAGTACTGGTGATTCGTATAAACATATTATAACCTTGAACTTCCTTTCAAAACAGGAAGCACAATACAATTTGGCAACAATCAATGGTAAATTCATTCTGCATACATTTCAATTCAGCAGACTGATAAAATAGCACTTAGCAATAGCACTTAGACTTATATACTGCTTCACAGGGCTTAACAGCCCTCTCTAAGTAATTTACAAAGTCAATGTATTGTCCCATAATAATCTGAATTCTCATTTTACCAACCTCGGAAGGATGGAAGGCTGAGTCAACCTTGAGTTAGTGAAGATCAAATTGCTGGCAGTCAGTAGAATTAGCCTGCATTACTAAACAGTATGCCACCAAATGAGCAAAAGAGCCATTTTGCATAAAAATAAATATATAACAGAAATATTATTTCTTTGTTTCAAGTGTCTGTAGGTATTAGGGAACTGAGACCTCTGCTACGTCACCAGGCAATGGGAAATAAATATTTTGTGCAACATGTAAACCCTATAATATGCAATTCACTTTCCTGACTTCAAAATGAGAGGCACTACAACTTAAGACAATTTGCAAAATGGAGGGAGAATGTAGGGATTCCTGCTACCAAACAGAATCCATAATGGTTCCATAATTTGGGTTGGGTGAGTTCCATAATTTTACAAAGAAGCTTTCATAACTATTTTTCTTTATTAAATACAATCATGTGGCTAGATGTTGCTCCTGGCTCTGGAACCGGACATTTTCAGATCAGGTGAAGAAATAACAAAACAGATGGCTGAACAGAGAGAAAAAAATGTCAGATACAGCACAGTAAGGAAAATGTCTATGCCTTTCCAGATATGTTCAGTGGTAAATAGTCGGTGGTAAATGGTAGGAATTATAGAAACTAGAAAAGTCCAGCTTCAATGGAAGACAACTCCTTGCCTGCTAATTCCTCAATATTCTGCTGTACTAATGATCTACCATACTCCAATCACTTGCTTGGGGTCAGAGGTTGCAATGAGTGGCTTCTTAGGTTACACCTCAGGTACTTAATCTGAGGAGGTGGGGACATGAAGAAATATGGGGACTCAAGAATCCAGACTCTGCTCTAGAATCTGGAGCCAAGAAGGGGGGGGGGGGAAAAACCCTTGATCCTTCCCTAGGAGGAAGCCCTGATTCTTCATGCAAGAGAGGACCTAACCCTTTCCTGTTGTCTCAGGTCCCTCTGCTGACCATGAATCCCACAACAGGCTAAGCTTCAAATCAATTTGCAATCCAATCCAAGAAAAACAAAACTTATGACATATTTTGAGGTGTAATTTCAGTTAACCTGTTTCAATAGGCATTTTCCCCTTCCAAACAATGCAGGAGTCAATGGGCTAGTCAGCCTTGGGTGAAAGGCACCCACAGCAGTAAACCCAGGGCACTCTGGCAGTCTATCAAAGGACAGATAAAGAGTCAGTTTGGGGTGAAATGACAGCTAATCCAGGCAAATGCCAAACTTGCTATTGTGTCCATACTCATCAGAGATGGCCAGACACCGCATCAAATCTACAAGTGCCACCACAAACCTGCTATGATTTTAGTGCAATAAAATAAAGGATGATATCTTCTAATTATTTTATCGTAAATACTGGATTATTTTGGAGAAAAGTTATTTTTGTCACGAGTATTTTACATTTACTTGCTTGTACTTTAAGGTTTAACAAAGCTCAAGAGTATAATTGCAGGATTCTAAATTGGTTCATCTCTATCTGCTTAGCTTCAGTCATGTTGCTTGTTTGCTTAGCACAATCCCAAGAATTGTTGGCATTAACTTACTGCATCCAGTTCATTCAGCCTGCGGGAGAGTTTCTCTGACATTTCAGAGAGTTTTTCCTTTGCACGTCTATGGGGAATAGAGTCTTCTACAAAAGAGTCTGCCAGAGCAGGGCGTTCTTTCTGGCTGGGAAATTGGAGTAAAAAATGATAAAATAACATACACAAACAAACACAAACACACAGTGAGGGGAGGGAGGGAGGGAGAGAGAGGGATGGAGGGAGAAAGGTCAGAATGCAAAGTAGGCCACAGCGGCTTACAAAAGTCAGCCGAAAGTCAAGCCCAGGTATTAATATTAAGGACAGTAGACCCTGAGCTGCATTTTGGCAGTATCAGAAACATTCACCAGTAGATCCCAGTAGATACACAGCTGTAATTCTATGCTACTTCCATAAATAGTAGGCCTGGTGATTGAAGAAACCATATTCAATGCACTTCTATGAGCTTTAAGATGAACACTAAAAGTATAATACTTTACAAATGGGATCATCTTAAGCATGTAAGTTGGTGTATGGGTTCGAGGAAAACAGGAAGATGGATAGGTAGAAAAGAAGAAAAAAGAGAGGAGAGAAATTGAAAGAAAATGAACATTAAAAAAACCCAAGAACATTATTGTAATTCAGAGTTTTGTCTTCTGGATGCTTAAGCTCTCTTTCTTCTTTTAACTGTTCTTCAGGCAAGCTGCCCAGATGGGCAGCCTCTAAACTAAATGAATGAGTAAATAAAGCTTCTCTTAATAATACTTTATTACTCTTTACATTAATGCATTGATTAAAAATCTTAATGGGATCATGGGTTCAAGAACGTTTTAGAGCCAGCATAACGTTCAGTCCCATTCAATAATTTGTATTTGGCTGTAACCTGCTTCTGAAAAATTACTTTTCGCAAAAGGCTTTATTCTATTTTTATTTTATGTATCAAATATAGAGACTTCCCATTTCAGTCACAAAGCGACTCTACAAGGTGCACAATTAAAAACACAGAAACATAAAAAACCATATAAAAATCTATTTCAGTAAAAGAAGGCAGTTAAAACAATAATTAAAAGGGTGGAGGGTGGGCGTCAAGGCGCCAACCAATCTCAAGTTTGCTTGCATGTGACTTGGCAGAGCCAGGCCCTCAAATTCTTTCAAAAGGCCATGAGAATGGGGACCAATCTCACCACTGGGGGAAGGATATTCCAAAGGGCAGGGGCAATGGCAGAGAAGGCTCTCTTCCTGGATCCCGCCACTGGAAATTCTTTAGCTCAGGGGTCCCCAACCCCCATCTATGACCAGTATAGGGCCACGGCATACCAGAAACTGAGCTGCCCAAACAAGCAAAGCCCCATCTGCAGGATGCAGGCAGCACGCAAAACCACACCCCTTCTGGGCCGTGGAAAAATCTCCCTCCATGGAACCAGACCCTGGTGCCCAAACATACTTTCTCTGCCTCACCAGAGAGGTAACATGACTCTTCTTATTGAACACCTCATACTGGTTCAAGGAACACTGGTTTTCCAGACCACAGTTAAAGGAACACTGCCCCAACTGACATTGTACTGCAACTCCCATCATCTTTAGACAATAGACTGAATGACCTTTAGAGCAGTACAAGGTTAAAAGCCCCAGGTTGGTGGCAATATGTATGAACTTGGAGGAAGAGATTATTCTGAAGAGCAACCCCAAAATCCATTTTGTGTGAAAGAAACGCATACCTTTTCCCAATAAATAGATTCCTTTGTTTGGGCCTTGTGGTTTGTATAGAGGTGAACTGAGGTAATCCATTCTCCTTGCAACTCTGAATCAATGTGTACTGCGAACTCTCGCCTATTTCCTTTTAGAAGGGTGGAGGGGAAAAACTTTCATTCAAACAGCCCAGGATAAATTCAAGAGATTAAACCAGTGTTAAAGTAATAAAGATCAGACTTCATAAAGAAGAATTGCCAAATAGAATTAAAATTAGGTATCAGCAATCTTTTAAACAACAATATTTACAGCAGGATTACCAAGCCAAAAAAGGCATTTAGAGTTTGAAACAATTTACATCAATCATTTATACATTAAATGCTCCTTAAAGGGAAAAAAAGGGGAAATGCGGTCTTTCAAAATGTCAACATTCTCAGACTGAAGTAAAAACAGATATAAGCTTTTTAGAATCACATTTTCATAATGGGAATTGGTTTTATGTATGCTTCTCTAAAAAGTTTTCAGTAAAAGAGATACTACATGACCTCTGAACTAATAGTGTATGTTTAAGCTAGTGTATGTTTAATGATTATAACATTCCAGTTGGTTGTATCAGAGCACCATCATAATAGAGATATGCCAAACCAATAAAAATATGATTAAACTGATCATCAGCTGTAGTAATGTCAATATTAATTTGTATTTGAGGTATGACTGGAAGTTAGGGTTTGACATATTAGCATTAAATCATAGTTAACCTTATTTAGAAAAATGTTCAATGACTTGCTTTTCCAAACAAAATCCCTGATAGATACAAAAGGAATGTAAAATACTCAGATTAGTTTTCTGCTCTTTGCTAGATCAACTTTAAGCTCCTTCTTACTAGAATTCCCCACAGACTGTCACCAACTCCACACTGCATCCAAATACATCTCTCATCTATGATCCTCACTTCCCCTTCAGTACTTAGCCTTTTAAAGGTCTCCTGCTTTATTAAATGGCTTGGATATTCAAGCTTTCATGCTTATGAGCCTGATATATTCTCCTAGAACAGGGGTCCCCAACTCTTGGACCATGGCCTGGCACCGGGTCACAGCCTGCCACAGGCCCCATTGTGTCACAGGCCACACAAATGAGTGAAGCCCCATTTGCAAATATGCAGGATCCAAGTCAGCATATGAAATCACACACCTCCTGGTCCATGGAAAAGTCGGCCTCCACTTAACCGGGCTCCAGGCCCCCAAAAGGTTGGGAGCTGCTATCCTAGAACACACAATGCTGTATCTTATATGCCCACATTCCCCTTTACAGATGAACCTATTCTGAGAAATTCTGTACCGAACCCTTGTTCTTCATCTCCTCCTGAACTTTAAACCCACACACTGCACGTATCTTTGAATTCTTCTGTCTCATCCTGCATTCTTTCTCAAGATTCCCATTAGAATTTTAGATTTGTAAGATATGAAGTTTGTTTTGGTTACAATGGAAAGCTTGTAGACAATGATGATTATCGTGAACACATAACAATTACCTTTCCTGAATCATGTGAACTGGCTTGTGGTACTGATTCACCAGTTATACCAACTCCTGTTCCTGATGGTTCCGTTGGAAAATCTGAGCAGGAGTCCAAAGAAATTAATTATATAAATTAAAAATAGAAATATAGCTGTAGTTCATTAAATTCTAAACATTCACTTATTAGATTACATAAAAGATGCCCCAAAATCCTGCAGCTTGGTGTATAAAAACAACACTGGCACTATTGTTTTCAATTGGAATTGGTAAGTCTGAGGGACTTAGGTAAGGAAGCTAGGCACTGCACGGAATTTTTGTCTGTATTTATTTACCATGTTTCTCAGAAAATAAGACTGGGTCTTATTTTCTTTTGCGCCCTGAAAAAAGAGCTAGGCCCTTTTTTCGAGGGGTGCCCTAATTTCCCCCCCACCCATGCCAAACCCCAACC